>QAXK01005249.1:0-13351 GCA_004335735.1 Chlorella sp. KRBP
GAGGAGGAGGTGGGCGGTGGTGCGGCTGGGCCGTCGTTCCAGCAGCGGCTGCAGAAGCAGGTGGTCAAGGGGCAGGTGGAGGCGCGGCAGAAGGAGCAGGCGGCACAGCCGCAGAAGCAGGCGTTTGTTGCGGCCAAGCGGTTTGGCGGGCGGCGGCCGGGGTACGCGTTCAAGCTAGGGCCGCTTGGGCTCGGATATTATGTGGACGTGCCACCTAGGAAGGTCAGCAAGGGCGAGCTGCAGAAGCTGGTGCCTCAGCACGGCAAGGGGCCGATTGTTCCCATTGGGCCGCAGCGGACGGGCAAGAAGCGGGCGGGGTCGTCCCGGTTCGACAGCTCGTCCGAAGAGGAGCAGGAGGATGAGCGGGAGGCGTGGAAGGGTGGGCGTAGGGGGGCGGGGCAGCAGGGGAACGGTACTGCGGCGGCGGCGGTGGTTGGGGGGGACAGCAGCGAGGAGGAGGAGGAGGAGGCGGCAGCGCCGGTGCAGGCGCGCGGCGGCGGCTTGCAGCAGCGGCAAACTGGCAAGCAGAAGCCGCTGCCTGGCAGGCTACGCAAGAAGCTGGCCAAGCAGAAAGCGATGGGCGCCTGATTGGGAGCCTGATTGAGCGACGAGCATGCGCCCCCCCGCCCTGACTCTGCGCGTTGGGAGTCCACACATATTCATTCGGTGCAATCCGTGAGAGCAGCAACACTGAGAGCACGGAGCTGCTGCTTCTCCTGGAGCTACTGCGCGTCCAAGCAGCGATTCGAGTCCACCTTGCGGGCGAACCCGGCAGCCAGACGCTCCATTCGACCAGCAGCAGCGAGCCAGTCGACCACTCGACGCTTCTGCATCGCCTCTGAATTCAATTGATTTGTTCCTGGCGCGCTCGGGAGAGGTGCGCGGTGATGGCGGAGTCGCGTGCCCCCCAAACGCGCAGGAGAGCAGCGCCCAGCAGCAGGGATGGGTTGCAGGGGCATCTGTGCACGCTCTGCTGGGCCGCTTCCCCCTCTCTGCTCCCCTGCGGGCCCACCACCTGCGTCGCGTGCTGCGTTCGCGCAGCGTGAGACGGCGGCGAGATGTTCTACTCAGCAGACCTCCTCAGCAAGCGCAGCCCACTGGGCGCCGTGTGGTGCGTGTGGGGCTCGGTGTGACGGCGCCGCGCAGTCCCGCAAGGAGGAGCGCAAAGCGAGCCTGCACACGCGCGCACGCTGCAGGATGATTGCTCACGGCAAGAAGCTCAGCAAGAGCAAGCTGCTGGGCATCAACGTCCAGGAGATTTGGTGCGTCGCCCTCTCGTGTGGGCGGGTGGCATGCGCGTCCTTCGCCTGGCTCCAGTGCACCCACACAACGCCGATGGCAACCTTGGATGTGCACGCAGTGACGAGATTCTCCAGCCCCAGGTCCCGCACTCGCTGCGCCTGCAAGGCATCCTGGTCGGTGGCGTGGTGGTGCTCTTCAGCAGGCAGCAAGGCTTCCTCCTCGGTGCGCGTGCATGCGCATGTGTCCCCACAAGCTCAGCTCATCCCCCCCTGCACACTCATCCTTTCTTGCCCTGCACGCGTGGCCACGTGACGCTGTCCCGAGCGCAGACGACCTGAACGAGATGGTGGTGAGTGCTCCTCGTCGCCTCAACGCCCGTCCGTCCGCTGGCCGGCTCAGCCTTGGATCAACAGCAGCAGCGGCAGCAGGAGCCTCAGCACGAGCAGTGCATTGCCGGAGACTCTGGCGCGCGTCCACAGCGTGCCCGTGGCGACTCGCTTCAAGTGCCAGAGACCGTGCACAATGCCGCGCCCTGCCCTGCCCCTGCCCGTGCCTGCACAGAGGCGCGTCAAGGAGGCCACCAACATCAAGGTGGGGACGCAGGCGGCCACGCTGGAGGCCGAGGGCGATAAGAGCGGCCGGGGCAAGGCCACCCTCAAGAAGGGCAAGGCCAAGGCCAAGTGAGTGTGTGTGTCGATGTTTGCATCCGTTTGGGCGCCTCGGCGGGGTTGAAGCCCAACTACCGGGCGTATCAGATGTCTCGCAGCACTCAGGCACGCGAGCCAAAGACAAAAAGTGTGCACCATGCTCCCAGCAGCAGGAGGACATCCTGAACGTGTGCAATGCAGTTCCAAGCGTGGTTCAGGCCCATCTGCAGCTGCTGGTGCTGCGCAGCTGATGGCGCTGTGGCAGTTAGCACGCCAGTACTACTGCGCCAGGTTCACAGTGCAACCGCACTGCATGCTCTGGCCTGGGCTAGTGCTTAATCTTTCCTCGCTGCTGATCCGTGCTGCCTTGGTTGATGCGGCCTGACGCCCCGTCTGCAAGCGCACACCCACACGCACATGTGCGCGCGCATGCTCCTTGCCGCTGCAGGGACCTGGCTGCCATCACCATTGTGGACGAGCAGGAGGCTGAGCTGCTGGACGGACACCTGGACCTCAACAACGCCCTGGCTGGGCTCTTCGTCATGGGCACCAATGGCTCGCTGCCGGGACGCGTCTCACCGCTGGACGCCACGCAGGTGACTGCATGCTCTGGCCTGGGCTGGTGCCTAATCTTTCCTCGTTGCTGATCCGTGCTGCCTTGGTTGATGCGGCTGCGCCGCCCCGTTTGCAAGCGCACTCACGCAGGCAAGCCGCTTGCTGCCAACAGCGGACGCTTGCGCTTCCTTGCCGTACCACGGGCGCTCCGGCATGATCTGCCTGGTGCACTGACGGTGCACCTGTGGCGTTGCGCTGCGTTGCGGGCTGCCGTCGTGGGGGCTTGCTGAAGCCGTGGGCTCACATACTGCGCTGTGCTGTGCCTGTCCACGTCTTTGATGCGCAGGAGGACGAGTTGTTCGCCGCGCCAAACCTCAGCGGGCGCTCCCTCTCTGGTGAGTGGCACCACTGCCCTGAAAAGCATGCCGCGCGGCCCCCTTTGGCCGCACGGCCTGGAAAGGGGCGTGTCGGCATTGATCCTCATGGCGCGCTGGTTAGCTGCTCGGATCTACTCGTTAAGCAGCAGCAGCACCCGCATCTGTTGCTGCTCAGATGCGGGTGAGGCTGCCGCAGGTTCTTAACGAGCAGATCCGCGCAACCAACCAGCGCGCCATGATGGACAATGCCAACGCGGCACTGCAGGCCATCCTCTACGTGTAGGTTGAGGGCGAGGTCTACCTCTCCCGTGTGCGTAACAAAGTGTTGTGCATTGGTGCGCGTGCTCCTGTCCGTCCCTGCACAGCGTCGCAGCAGCTCCAGGCGCAGCGCACGGGCAGCACGGGGCCACACTCCAGGGGCGGCACCGGCACGCTCACCACGCAGCAGCAGCAGCAGCGCCTGCAGGTGCGCTGCCACGCCATCATGCCTGCCAGCCTGCCAGCCACATGCAAGCAATGCTCACAAATGGCTTGCCATCGAGCCGTCTCGCATACTGGTGACATCGTCACTTTGAGCGGCATGCAGGGAGTGATGGTGGTGGCGGCTCACCTGAAGAAGACGCAGCACCGTCGCGCTGCCGTCGCCGGCGGCCTGGAGCTTGTGCAAGCCGAGGACGAGGTGGAGGAGGTGCGCTGGTGTGGTGCTTCCACCGGCGCACCTGTCCACCCACACTCCCTGCAGTGCACATCAGCATCATGCGTCATGTCAAGGCCCCGGCACCCGCCACTCCGCAGGAACACCGTTCTGCCCCAAAGCGTCCATCTGCTTCCTGCATGCCCTGCATGCACATGGTCCGTGCGTGCACATGCTCCATTCACCTGCGCAGGTGAACGAGCTGTTTGCCCTGGGCGGCGACGCGGCGCACGAGGACCTGATGCTGGCCCAGGAGCTGGGTGGCTTCACGCTGCCCAGCCCCGGCGAGGCCGACCAGGCGTCTGGGGGACGCAAGCGCCACGTGAGTGTTTGCCTGCCCGCCGGGTTGGGTCATTGGGTTGGGCCGGTCTCCTAGGCGCTCGGAAGGGAGGGGCTGGGAGGAAGGTCGGAAGGTGCGCGCCTCTTGGGGCTGGTAAGAGTGGAGCTTGCGTGCGACCGCGCGAGATGCCTGTTGCTGTTGTTGCGCGCAGCTGACCGACGAGGAGGAGGACGACCGGCTCAACGACCTGGCCGCGCTGCCGCACGACGCGCTCGCCGCCGTGCTCGCTCGCCGCGGCGCCGCCTCCGAGGACGAGGAGACTGAGGAGGAGCGGCACCATCGGGAGGAGTTTGACGAGGAGGAGGAGGGCGAGACGCCGGCGTCGGCGAACGAGCGCAAGCGCCGGCGGCTGGAGGCGTCCGCGCGGCTCAAGGAGGTGTTCGCTGTGCACGACCAAGAGGTGCGAGAGCGTGAGGTTTGATCGACCTGCACTAGATTTCAAGCGTCGCCTCGGGCAGGAACCATACCATGCCTCGTGTGGACGCCACGGCGTGGCCACGCGCAGGTGTTGGCCGAAGAGGACCATGAGGAGCGCGCCGATGAGTTGCGCCGCCGCCGTCGCGAGGCCGCACTTGACGAGGCGGGGCGAGAGGACCGAGAGGAGCTGGTGGAGGAGGTCGAGGGCGAGGAGCCCGGGGCCGCACGCGCCGCAAAGGCCGCGAGGAACCGGCAGGTCAGTGTGTTGGCGATTGTGCGCAGGTGCGCACGAGTGCTATCTCACGAGTCCTGATGTGCGGTCTCGCGCGATCGCTGCGTGACCTGCGCAGGCGCTGGCGAAGCTGACCAAGAAGAAGAAAGCCGTCACGTTCGGCGGCAAGCCCAAGGCCGCTGTGGTGGATGCGCAGGACGGCCTGACGGTGCCCATCGCGGTGCGCGCCTTCGCCAAGGGCGCTGCCAACGTGTGCTCTTTCGACGCCTGGGAGGTGACTCTTGCATGCTGGCTCTCCCTATTCGCCGCAGGAGTTCCGCGAGTGGACGACTGACCGCGAGGCGCTGCTGCTGCGCGATCGCGCCACCCGAGGCCGCCTCACGCACGCCGCGCGCAGCGCAGCCGCCGGACACCCCCTGGCGCCGCTCACGCTCTCCGACGTGGCCAACCTGGCAGCCCGCGCTGGTGCGTGCGCCCTCCTTCTCTCTTCCATGGCCGTTCGACGTCCTGCACGCCCTGCCAGCCTTTCCGTCCCCGCACCAAGTGCACCACTATTCAACGCCACCCATTGCTGCCACGCAGGAGGCCTGCTGGCCCTGCGTCTCACGGCCCCGAACCGTCCCGCCACCGCCCCCCTCCCCGACCTGGCCACGCACATGCTCGACGCCACCCCTCCCCTCTCGCGCCGCGCCACCCCGTCCACCGCCGCCGCCGCCGCCACGCAAGGCCTGGATGGTCTCGTGCGGCTGCCAGGGCATGTCAGCGGGCTGGTGGCCGCGGTGCCGGCGCAGGCCCTGGTGCAGTGGTGCCTGGAGCAGCCCACGGTGCCAGCGGTGGTGGCTGCGGTTGCCGCGGATGCTGCTGCCAAGGCTGCGGGTGAGTGCTGGTGTGTGAGTGCGGGTGCAGTGGTGCCTTAGTAGCCGATTGCGGTGAAGGTTGCGGTGGCGGATGCTGCTGCTGCCAAGGCCCTGGTGCGTGCAGGTTTGAGCTTGTACATAACAGCACCGCATGTATTGCCGGTACGAGACAGCAGAACGACGCGTGTGCACGCAGGTGCCAAGAAGGACAAGGCCGCTGCTGCCGCGCGCAAGCGTTCGCGTGCGCAGAGGGAGGGCAAGCAGTACGCAGAGGAGGAGACGGAGAGCGACGACGATGGAGAGGAGGGAGCCACGGTGAGTGTGTGTGTGTGCGCTTGCAAACGGGGCAGCCCAGCCGCATCAACCAAGGCAGCTCGGATCAGCAGCGAGGAAAGATCAGGCACCTGCCCAGGCCAGAGCATGCAGTCACCAAGCCACAAAGGCATGCTGTTGCCTTCCCGATTGTGCGACGGTAGCTGGGGCCCGCGGCACAGCTTCCTCAAACACGCCTACCGGCGTTCCCTTTCTGCGCCGTGTGTGCGCAGATGCGTGCGGAGGCGGCCACGCTGGACGCTGCTGATCAGGGTCCCAGCCGCCAGCAGCTGCACACTCTGGCGTACCAGGAGGAGGCACGCTTCACCATGGAGGTGCGTTGGCATTCGAAACTGTGGATGGAGCGGTCCAGGCCTGTGCACGTTGCTCAGCGCACAGCAGCACAGCACACCGCATGCCGCGAGGAAGAAGGCAACAAACGCGTGTGCACGCTGCCCACCTGTTTAAACGTGTGTGTCGCCACAGTTTGAGTACGAGCGCGCTGACGACGAGGAGGAGGCGAGGGAGGGCATGGACGCGCTGCACGGCCTGCCCTTTGGCGGGGACGTCGAGGTGGAGAGGTGCGCAGGTTAGGGGGGACTCCCACTACTTTGTCACGCCGTCATCTACTTCGTGGCAGTGTGTGTGTGTGGGTGTGCGCTTGCACACGGGGCGGCCCAGCTGCGGCAACCAAGGCAGCACAGTGTGGCAGCGTGACACCGTAGTGGGAGTCCCCCCTGGGCTAAACGCCCTCAAAAAGGGTACTTGCGCTGTTGCACTACTAGTAGCGCACTATTGCCAATCGGACATCACTGGTGCGTGCGCGTCGTGCGGGGCATCACGGGGCTTCCCACAGCCGCAGCAATGCCATGTTAGTGGCGGGATGGCGCACGCATGTGGACGACCAGGTCACGGTGGCACACTCTGTTTCAGGATGCATGCATGCTCGTGATGGCTGGCATGATTCTTCCCAGCTCACCAGCTTAAACTAGAACAGCCGCAGCAACAACAACAGCAACAACGACAAACTTGTGTTTGTGATGTGCTGTGGCGTGCTGTTGCCTGCAGGCTGCGTGCGGCGAGCGCCACGCCCACTGGAGCCCGCCTGGGACGGCCAGGTGAGGGCAAGTCTGATGGAGAACTCTCCCTTGTAGCTGCTGTTGCTGCATGCCTTCAGCCGGGGTGGCTGTTCCTGTTCGTGAGGCGCGGTTGCTGAGTGCAGCTCAGCCCAAGGCCCGTCTCCTCTCACGTGCGCGAACAGGCTTGACCTTGGCGCGGAGCGTGTGAATGTGTGCGCAGGCGCAGGCGCCCTGGTGCTGCCCACTGGCACGTCCCTCGGCACGCGCTCCACGCTGTCGCGCGACACGTCGAGCGCTGGTGGCGCCGGCGGCAGCGGCGGGGGCGCAGTGGGGCGGCCCAGTCCGCTGCGGGGCCTCCTCATGATGCCCAGGTGTGTGTCTGACTGCACCTCTCCACGCTAGCCCTGCTGTGCTCGTTGCGGGAAGGGTGTGTGCTCAGCTGGTCAGCGTTCCCGCGGGCAGGTCTAAGGCCTGAGCTGTGCTTGCCTACTCCGATCTCACCGCAGGCAGCGCGCCCCGAGCACGAGCGGCGACGGCAGCGGGCTCATCTTGCCTGGATCTGTCAGCGGCAAGGGCGTCACGCCTTCCACCAGCGAGGGCATGCTGGGCGACGGGCTGCCCGGCGTTGGCGACCTGCACTGGGGGCTCAACACGCTGGAGGGCCTGCTGCCCGACCTCATGCTGGCCGGCGGCGAGGCGGGCGGCGCTGCGGACGCCCTGCTGCGGGTGAGCGCTGGTTTTTGTGCTTCCTGCTCGCGCGCAGACACTCGTGCGCGTGCGAAGCGCGTAGCTGCAATTTCTTGTTCGCGCTCCCTTCCTCACGCACGCAGGCGCCCAGTGAGGACAGCGGTGCGCTCGTGGACGTGGACGGGCCCAACAGCCTGGCGGCCGCGCAGAGCATCGGCAGCTTCGATTCCAACGCCGCCGCCGCAGCTGCCGCAGGAGGTGTCGACGGACCGGTGTCTACCCGCGGTGGCCGTGCGGCGGGGAAGGGAGCGGGAGTGGGAGCGGGGCGTGGGAAGGCGGCGGCGGCGGCGCGCCAGAAGCCACTCGAGCTGCTGTCGCGCGGAGGGGGGTCGGCGCCCGCGGGCCTTGTCGAGTCGGGTGATTGGACGCTGCTGGTGGAGACGGGTGGCGACGCGGGCGGCTCCGAGGTGAGTTCGAGGTAGAGTCGGGCGGGGATGGCAAGGCCCAAGGGCATGATGAGCTCCGGCGCAGTGGGCCTGAGACCTCAAGACGGGTGCGTGTGGCCTGCTGTGACGCAGGCTCAGCCGGCACCCGCCGTCAAGAACAAGAGCAGCGCGACCATGCTACAGTGAGTGCGCAACCGGGCACCTGCTGACATAACCTCTCCTGCAGCTGTGCGCGTGCTGGACGGGCCGTGCCTGTGCTGCAGCCGTGGGTGCTCCTGCGCTGTGCTGTTCTGCCTGTGCCCCGCCCACCTCACATTTGTGTGCTGCAGCCGCGGACGATCCCGCAGTCTGCTCAAGCGTTGTTCTGCCTGTGCCCCGCCCACCTCACATCCCGCCCACCTCACACCCCGCCCCGCTCAATACCCCGTTCCGCCCACCTCAACACCCCGCAGGCTGGTGGGCGGGCTGCTGGCGCGCCAAAAGGCGGCGGGTGTGCCCGACCCATGCGTGTCGTTCCTGGAGCTGGCCCAGCGCCTCACGCGTCCAGAGGCCGTCAAGCTCTTCATGCAGGTGCGCCTACAGGCATACATCTGCGTGGGTGTGTGGCGCGACTCGCAGCCGGAGCAGGGTACCACAGGCTCAGCAGCGAGGAAAGATTAGGCACCAGCCCAGGCCAGAGCATGCAGTCACCGCAGACACCAAGGCACCCAACGAACGTCCGCGTACGTGTGTGTGGGGGGTGTCAAGCTTCACATCTGGCGCGGCCATCCCTGGCAAGCAGATGAGCACAGATCGTCACCATGCACAACCCTGTGTGTGTGTGTGCATGCCCCTGCCGCGCAGACGCTGGTGACGCAGAGCGCCAGCTACCTGCGCGCCACGCAGCACGAGGCCTTCGGGGACATTGAGATCCGCTCGGGACGGCTGATGCAGGTTGCCTGAGCTGGCCACGCTGCTGGGCGCCTGAACACGCAACACCACGCAGCCCTCGTGCGGCCCTGAGACTGAGCCTGGCGTCAATCCCGCCTGACTGCTTGCATTTGAGCATTGCCTGCCTTTGTGCCTGCCTTTGTGCTGATGACTCCGTCCCCTGCTTTTGCGTGCGCATGTATTGAAGCGAAATGGAACCTGCGTCCCTGTCCTGCATATCGCTCCTGCAAGGCCATGTGAGCCGCTCCCTTGCATTGACTCTTGAGGACAGCGGCGCAAGCAACGATCGCTATCCCCGAGTCCTGACGAAAGCAACATCACCGCACGCACGCACAACAACGTGCAGCACAGAGAGACGAAATGAGCATCACCCTGCGAGTTTCGAAAGAGAGGGCTCCAACAAGGCTCTCTCTCCAAGGCATAAATCTATCTAACAATGACACCGCGGGACGAGCAGCCCTGAGCACGTTCGCTCCATGAAGGCAGAGCACCTCACGCCTTGAGGTACGAGTCCAGCTTCTCCCCTCCAACGTCCTCCAGCATCCTCCAGCACCTCATGCCTTGAGGTACGAGTCCAGCTTCTCCCCGCCAACGTCCTCCAGCATGGCCAGCACCTGCTGCGCCCGTGACTCCACCGCAACGTCCGTGTCCTCCAGCAGCTCCGCCAGAACAGGCAACGTCTGCGCGGGCAAGCACGCACGCGACCACCGGCAGTGGGTCAGCCTCGGCACGCCTCTCCACCTCCACCCTCTGCTACAACAATGGCTGCGAACGGCTGTGCAGCTGCCGCCTCTGTGTGGCGCAGCGCTGCCCCTGTGCGAAGGTCCACCAAGCCTTGAGGACACACCGTTGCTGCCACCCCATGCTCTCACCTCTGGCAGCAGCACCAAGTACTCCTCCCGCAGCCGGTCCACCAGGTGGTGCAGCACCTCGAGGCACAGCACGCGCGCGCGCACGCCGCCGGACCTGGCAGCCATGAGCACCTGCAGGGCCGTACAGATGAGCAGGGCATGTCGTCAGGGCGTGTTGTGTTCAGGGCGTGTTCAGGCGGTGTCAAGAACACACCTTCTGACGCATTGCACCACTTGGCACCTGGCACCACAGAACATTTTCAACATCCAAAGAAAATGCCTCCACACACCTGGTGATTCAACGGCTTCCAGTGCACGTCCGAGTTGGCCGCCACGGCCAGCGCCACCAGCGCAGCCACCGCCGCCACGCCGTGCGCGAGGCCCTCTCCCGCCAGCCTCGCCACGCTCCTCTCTGCCAGCGCCACCGACCCGTCGAGCTCCGGGTCCGCACACTGCGCCGCGAACGCCGCAGCTGCCGCAGCAGGCGGTGCCGGCGCCTGAAGCTGAGCCACCAGCGGCGGCAGCAGCGCCCGGACCTTGTCGCTGTCCAACCAGCCCACCGAGTCGTAGAGAAAGCAGCGGTGCAACGCGCGGAGCACCTTGCCGCGCAGCACCCACCGCGCCGCGACCAGCCTTGGCTCCTCCTCTGCGCCCGCGGCGTCGCCGCCCAGTGCAGCTGCTGCTTCGAGGTCGGCGCGCGCCCGCTTGCCAGCCTTCTTCTTCCCGCCAGTGATGGCGATGCCGCCCGCAGCACCGGCGGCAGCACCGGAGGATGGGAAGGCGAGGTGCTTGACGGCGAGGTCGATGAGCTGGCGATAGTAGGGCACGAAGAGGCTGCGGAGCTTCTCGGCGAGCGCCGCCGCCACGGAGAAGAGCGCAGTGAGGCGCGCGACGGACGCGTAGGCGATTGTGGCGGCGGTTGGGTTGGCAGTCGAGGTGGTTGGGGTGGCGGTGGCCCACTCGAGCACGCGCAGGAACATGGGTTTGAACTTGGCCTCCGACAGCTTGAGCGTCAGCGCGCACAGCGCCGCGACAGCCGCCTGCTCGGCCAAGTGCTCGACACCCAGCAGGGCGGCCGGGGGCGCGGAGCGGAGGTCGAGGGCCTTGAGCAGGAAGGCGAGCATGGCGTCGGCGCCGGCGGTGGCGGCGGCAGAGTCGAGACGCTGGGCCGAGGAGGAGACGAGGGAAAGGAGCGCCTTGGTGGGCTCCAGGCCTGCCTCTGCCGCTGCCTGCAAAGTTGTAGTCGACCAGTGCAAAAGAGCACGCTTCTCGTTAGCGCAAACCACAGCCTTGCAGTGTCAGGAGGCGAAGCAGCCCTTGATTATTGCCAATCCCCTACCCCAAACTCGCCAGGTGAGCCCACTCACCTGCAGGCCGTTGTACAGAGCCGGCAGCAACAGCCGAGACGGTACATGCGCCGGCAGCGCCACCCTGATGCCCTGTGCCATCGGCGCCACCGTCATGGGCTGCGCCAAAACCCTAGGGTGCAGCGTCACCCTCAGCAGCGTGGGCAGGTATGGGCTCAGGAAGGCGCCCTGAGTGTGCACCAGCGCAGAGATCGCTGCCAGACCAGCTGACAGCTCAACCGCTGCCAACTGCTGTGACGCCGCACCACCCTCCCCACCAGCCGCACCCGCCTCCCTCTCCTCCTCCTCCTCATCGTCGTCATCCTCCCCACTGCCGCCGCCCGCCGCAGCACCCACACCCGCACGCTTTTGCCCGCCCTTGACGTTAGGGTTTTGCGCCGCCGCCGCCGGCATGGCGGCTAGAGTTTGCGACCCGGGCGCCGGGAGACGCAGCGCCGCCGCCTCGCTCGCCACCAGCACAGCATCTGCCACGTGCGGCAGCTGCGGCAGCAGCGCCACGCTGCCGCATGCGCTGGCAATGGCGGCAATCGCGGCTAGGGCGCTGCCGCGCACCGCGGGACTGCTGTGCTTGCGGATGTGCACCAGCACGGCCGGAACAGCCGCCGCAATCTGCACCGCGTTTGCGGCGCCGAAGGCCGTGGCCACTGCCGCTAGGGCCGTCAACGCCGCCTGGTGCGTGAGGGCGGATGCGGTGGTGTTATCGGCAGCGGTGTTGTCGTCGGCAGCGACCAAGCCCTGGGCCAGGGCTTGCACGACGGGCACGAGTTGCATGGCGGCGGTGGTGAGCTGCTGCACCTGCGCGGCGCGCTGCTTCTTGTTGAGCGCGGGGTGCTGCGCGATGCGGTGCAGGTCGTCGCGGAGGCGCGCCGCGCGGTCGGAGCAGAGCCGCAGCGCGCGGCGTCGCGCGCGGTCGTCGGTGAGGGGCGAGGTGGCCAGGCGCATGAGGGCCTGCGCGGCGCAGCGGCAGCAGGTGCAGCGGGTGCAGCGGGCAATGAAGTGGTAAGGCACCAGTGGCGCAACAGGTGCTGCATCAGAGCATTTGGTTCCACACACAGGGTGGCCGGATCATGCCCACAGGAACCCCCGGGTGAAGTGGGTGAAAACGTTTGGTTTACCTGTGGTTTACCTGTCGGGGGGTGGGGGGATAGTATTGCTCACCTGGAGGTAGCTGTGTGGCGCCATGACAGACTGCAGCGCTGCAAACAGCGCATACAGCCCCTTGACCGACGACCGAACAGCCCGGTCCAGCTTCGTGTCACCTGCTGCTGCTGCTGCTCCTTCAGCCACCGCTCCCTGCTGCTGCCGCTGGTTGCGTTGGGGCTTGGTAGCGGTGGCCGTGGCGGCGGCGGAGGTGGTTAGGGTTTGGACAGAGTCTAGGGCTGCGACCATGAGGGCTTCCGAGGCCGGTACCAGCGCGGCGTCCTGTTGGTTCTCTAGGGAGGTTGACACCACGGACCTTGCCTGCATTGGCGACAAGGGAACGGGAAAGGGCACGGCGGGTAGAGTGTGGAGGGCACGCTGCCAGGCCAACACGAAGCAAGTGCACCTCCGAAACGACCAGCGGTGCATATGTCGAGGTTAACATCTGGTGCGGCCATCTCTGGCAAGCAGATGAGAGCAGTGCATGTGGTGGTGTGGTATGGTGAAGAGTGCATACATACATACTGCAGCCCAATTGGCAAAGGGCAAGGCCTCTCAGAGGAACCCGCTAATTTTTGTCGTCACATGGGCGCACCAAGTGGTGCGCTCAGCGTGTGTAACAATTGGTTGAAACATCACCGAGCCCTTCGCCCTTTTCTGCCCCCTGTGCACCTAGTGCGATGCGATGGCACTCACTGTTGAGTGCCCATGGCAGCATGGTGCGGAGTGCCGTGCAGTGCTGGGGCAGCGCTAGGTGCTTGAATGAGGTGCGACACCCAGGTGAGGCGTGGCGAAGAGGAGGTGAGAGAGCTAAGCAGTCAGAGCTCTCTTAGCTGTGCTTAGCTGTGAGAGCTCTTACTGCTTTCATGCGGCAAGGCCTCTCAGAGGAACCCGCTAATTTTTGTCGTCACATGGGCGCACCAAGTGGTACGCTCAGCGTGTGTAACAATTGGTTGAAACATCACCGAGACCTGCTCCCTCACCCTCTCCCTCTCTTGTGGCTTCTCATCTGCTCTCACGCTGTGCAACAGTGGATGCGTACGAGGCTGCAAGGTGCTGGTGCTCGCAGTCGTGCGCGTGTGTTAGTTTTTACATCTGTTGGGATACCTCGGCGGGGCCGGAGCCCACTACCGGGCATATCAGATGGCGCGGATCCACATTGCTCCACGCAGAAGTCA
>QAXK01005252.1:0-24289 GCA_004335735.1 Chlorella sp. KRBP
TGGCGGCAGCAGTGGCAGCGGTGGCGGCGGCAGCAGTGGAAGCAGCAGCAGTGATGGGGCCCTGACAGAGCCTGGCGTGGACAACGGCAATGGTGATGATGTCAGCGGCAGCAGCGGCGATGACGATGTGCCTGAGGAGGAGGAGGACCAAGGGTCGACGTCATTCACAGGCACTGATGCTCAGAACCAGTTCAAGCTCGACCTCAACGACCCATACGGCCTCGACATTGATTTCGGCAAGAACTCAAAGATCAACGACCCCTTTGCGCCGGCTGCACCACCAGCCCCGCCCGCATCCCCCAGCCCTGCACCCCCACCCTCGGGACCCACCAAGGCCCGCCTGCAGATCGACATTCAGCCAGACAGCTTTGTGCAGGCGGTGCCGCCCTCGTTTGTGGGGGTCTCAAGGGAGTGGACGCCGTTTGTGTGGTATGATGAGAACCCGGAGGCTTTCGAGCGTGTATTTGCTGAGCTGGGGCCCGCACCTGTCCTGCGCATTGGTGGGGCAACACAGGAGGGGCTGACAAAGGTGGGTACAACGCAAAGCCAGCACGTCACGTTATGGCACTGACAGCTTCAAGGGAGGGCAGGGGTTGCTGCTGTCATGTGTGACAGCAGTGGAGCTAGTGCTCTACTAGCTCCTGCTGGTGATCCCACCCTTGCAGTCAACATTGATCTGCAAGAAACCAAACTTGTGCGGTGTGTGCTGCTGCCTGTGTGGTTGCACCATGCAGCTGCCAGACGCGCGTTTCCTCGACGCCCTCATCAAGCTCCACTGCCGCTTTGGGGTGCGCTACATCATCGGCCTGCCGCTGTTCCAGAACGCCCCGCAGCTCCCGCAGGCCTTCAAGTCCCTGTTTGACGCGGCTTTCAAGGACTTCCCCTTTGCCATTGTCAACTATGAGCTCGGCAACGAGCCAAACTACTGGCCCACTAAGGCCGGGGGCTTCACACAGATCCAGGGCGCCACCACATGCACGCCCGTGCAGAGCAACAACCCGGGGTATCAGCTCGTGGGGACCATGGACGTACCTGCAGACAGGGACAACGAAGGATACGCGGTGTATAGGGACACAGCAGAGCCTTACACTCCCTACAAGCCCCAGAGCTACTGCTTCACCCCCCAGACGACCGTGTTTGCAGCTGGAGTAGACAACTTCAACATCTACTTCCAGAGGGCTGCGAATGCACTGACGGGCTGTGGGGGCCTCACACAGGACTCACAGGCTGCTTGGGGGTGGCCCTACTGGGGACCACCAGGCTTCAACAGGCGGGTGCTGTCTGGACCTGCCTGGGCGGACTTCAATGGAGGCATCGACGCGTTCAAGACCTTCCTTCAGAACAGCAACCAGTGAGTGTTGTTGTGCGTGTTGCTCAGGGCAGGGCCATGCTATGGAACAGCTTTCCATGCTTCTGATCATCCGGGAGGCCAGGTACAAGCATCCACTGATGGCCCATGATGTTGCACTGCCCAGTTTCTAAATGTATACGCACGTGATCAACCTCGCCTTGTCAGCAGTGGTGCAGCACGGTGGTAACAATGCTGTGCTGCGCTTGCCCCACAGGTGTTACCTCAGCGAAGCAACGTTCCACTACTACGGCCCCAACCGCAACACCACCTTCCCGGAGCTCTTCAACAAGCTGACCGCAGTCAACCCCAACACAAGCCCTCCCAAGGCCCTGATCAACATCGTTAGGGACTTTATCAGGGAAGCGCGGACGTCGAACATCACGCTGCGGGTCTCGGAAGCCAACTCCGTGCCGGATGGTGGGCAGTCCAACCTGTCGAACACCATCGGTGCCGCGATCTGGACGCTCGTGACCGCGATGGAGTTCGCGCAAGCTGGAGCCAGCGGCATCAACTTCCACTGGGGTGACGGCGGCTCGCCGCCCAAGGGTCCGGCCCCTGCTTACGTCGGCGTTCAGACGGGGTTCAGGAACGACAGCGCTCAAACGCCCTACCCGCTGGTGCGCGTCCCGTTCTATGGCTACGTGATGTTCAGCCGCGCGTTCGGGAACAACGGCCCAGGCATATTCCTCAACTACAGCAGCGATGCTGTCGTCAGCGGCTGCAAGGACCTATTCTACACGTACGCGATCCTCGTGCCACACGCGGGCATGATCAGCGTGATCGCTGCAAACGCGAACCCCAACGTCACCTGCGACGTGACCGCGACTTTGCCGGGAGTGTCGACGACAGGCGCCACGCTACAGCTGTTGGTCGGACCTCGAGGGAACATGACTGCATTTGAAGGCGTCAGCCTTGCAGGACAAACCTACCAGGGGCAAGGTATGTGCGGTTGGGTTGCTGCAGAGGTTGCAGCTACATGTGGATGTTTGTCACATCTGGACTGCTGGGAACTGTCATGCGTATCGCATTTTTGCATTCTGACGGCCTACGCAGGCTGCTCATACATGCCTATGTGCCTGACACGAATTGAACTTGTATCATTGCCGCATGCCAACCAGAGCTCAGTTCCAGACAGATTAGTGACTGACCAACCTGCTATGCCTTTTGACCCTGCTTTTTGACCCTGCTGCTTGCAGAGGACGGCAGCATGAAGGGCACCTTTAAGCCTATTATCATAACGCCCCGCATGCAGGACATCAGGACCACTGGATGGACTTTCAATGTCCTACCCGCCTCAGCTGCTCTACTGCAGATCCCACTCAACAGCGGCGCCAGCTTTGGCACCGGGGGAGGCGCCGAGACGCCAAACCTGGTGAATGGGGGCACACAGGAAGCAGTGGACCCCCTGACCGCTGTGTGGTCGCCCCCAGTGGCTGTGCCGTTCCCGCCTATATCAGGGTTCCCTGACACAGATGAAGTGGAGGTGGAGGATGAGACAGACCCAGAGGGCAGCAGCAGCAGCGGCAATGGGGTGGTTGACGATGGCAGTGTGGTCATTGACCAGCCACTGACGGGCACAGGGACTGCAGTGGGCCCAAATGGTGGCACTGCAGCAGGTCCAAATGGTGGCATGGGCGATGCCGCTGTAGGGCTAGGCGGGGGCGCTGGGGAGCGGTCAAAGGTGTTTGAACGCGACGCCGCTGCATCTAAGCAGGTGCTGATGTCAAAGCAGGGGCCGGCAGCAGCACCAGCAGGCCCTGCACCCCCTGCAAACCCTGCGGCACCCAAAGCAGCAGTGCCTGCAGCAGCAGGCCAGTACATCCTCAAGGGCTTCACAAAGGATGGGAGGCCAGTGTACGCCAGGAGGCCTGACACAGCATCACGCACATACAAGCAGCCTGCTGGCGCCCAGCAGCAGCAGCAGCAGGGTGTCAGCAGGACTTTGGTGCAGAAACAAGCCATCAGCCAACAGGCAGGCACTGGCCAGAAGTCAGCCCGTCAGACCAGTCAGGTGCAGCAGCAGCAGCAGCAGCAGCAGCAGCAGCAGCAGCAGCCAGACACCATCACTTTGCAGACCCCAAGGGCTCAGCAGGGTGCAGCCAAGACGTCTGCAGTCCAGACTGTGAGAGGCAGATCCCGGGTTCTTCTGGGCTGGTTCCCAAAGTTGAAGCTGGGCAGGGGGTCAAGTGTGTCAGGCAAGGCTGGGAGCAGTAACGCTGTTGGCACTGCCAGCAGCAGCAGCATGATGCCTGGCAGCAGCGCCTGGGGTCAGCTGGCAGATGCAGATGGCATGGCTGCACTGCAGTATGCAGGGATGATGCAGAATGGAGCAGACCCGGGGCTTGCGGGGCTCATGCTGGGGGTGTCCAATGCTGGCTACGGTGACGTCGCTGGACTCGCTAGGCTGGCTTCCACGCAGCAGCAGCAGCAGCTGGGTGCTTGGCCAAACAGCGGCCAAGATATGGCCTCGCTGGGGCTCGAAGTGGGGACTTTTGGCAGTCACCTGGGTTTGCATGGGGGCAGCTTGCTGGGGAGCGGTGTTGGGGCACTTGGGGGAGGTGCGCTGGCAGGCATGGGCAGTGCCATGGGAGGGAGTACTGTCGGCAACATTGGCGGCAGTTCTGTCGGCAACATTGGCGGCAGCACTTCCGGCGGCATCAACAGTAGGGCTGTTGGCAACTTTGGCAGTGGCTCTGTTGGTGGTATGGGCGGCTCTGGGCTGCTGGGGTCAGGCAACGCAGGGCAACCGCTGGCTGCTGCGGGTGTTGGCGTCACCAGGGGACCAAGCAGTGTGGGCATTGGAGGCGGCTTTGTTGCGGGTGGCAACACAGCTTCAGGTGCAGGCATGGATGCTGGCGGCGTTGCAGGCGGACCAGGGGCAGGGGCAGGGGCGGGAGCAGCGGGGGGTGCCGGTGCAAACATCAACATCAACATCCCCTTTGGGGCTCTGACTGGTCGTGCCAAGGGGCCTATGCCGCAGTACCAGAACCCCAGCCTCAACTTTGTGCCTCCTAGGGCTGACAGGGTGGGTCCCAGGACACAGCCAGTGCCTCAGGCAGGAGGGGCTGAGTTGCAGGCCCCTGGGCTGTCTGGAGTGGGGCTTGTGTGGCCGCCTGCGGGTGGTGCACAGGGCAACAGCGCTAGGCCTGGGTTGCAGCTCAGTATCGGTGTGCCGGGGATGGGCGGGTACCAGCTGCTGCCGCCGGGGTACAATGAGGCAGCCGTCAGGAGAGCTGCTCAGATGTGCCCTGGCATTCAGAGAATATATGAGATTCAAGGCCGCTCGGGCTTCAGCTGAGGCTGCAGAGTGTGATTTTGGCTAGTGATGTTTGTGCTGTTTGTTAGAGTAGGACCATAGGTAGCTGTTGTTGGCGTTGCTTAGGTAGGGATTAGGCAGGGGTTGACAGGGGGTACCCCTGATGCATGATCGAACTGCCTTGGCCATGGCAGGCGAGACCGTCAGAATCGAGGTCATGTGTAGCTTGTTTGGTTGATTGTCGGCGCAGTGTGGCTAAAGTTTTGGTAATTCGACCAGCTGAGCAGTTTGGGATCCTGAAATGCACGTGTTGTGCCAGCATGTGGAAGCTCATGAACTGATCAGCATCTGATTGCCGGCATGTTGTCATGATCACGTGGCACTTGCTCAACCCCGGTACGTCGCCAGCATCCTCTGTTTTGACTTGAACAACTTCTTTGCAGCATAAAGTTGTACCCAGCACGATAAATGCTCTTCAAACGCCCGAATCGGTGGTGAAGGCAAGGTCGGAAGGGAAGGGACAATTCCGGACAATTCAAATTGAATGACAACTGCAGTGCACTACACAACTTGACGCAACCCGTAGGTGATTCCCGGCACGTATATATTTCTTTCAGAGTGATACTGGTTGATTTACTGAGGCCGACCAACTCCTTACCTCCGTCAGCTGAATAACAGCTGTAGTGTTTGCAGAGCAATTCAGCAGTGCTGAGCAGTGGCTCCGCTGTCTGATGGATCAACACCATCAGCGTCGTTGAAGGCTCATAATTAGGATGGAGAGTCAAGGCATGGATCAGGAGGCAGCTGCTCTCGGCATCCTTGCCAAAAGGTACAACAGCACTCATCTCTTGCACACACACATCTTGTCTCCTGTACCTGGGACTACAGGATATGCAGAAGCACGATTAGACCTCAAAACATCATTTGTATTGGATTTGGGCAATGTCTGCACCAATCAGCCCTGCTTTGAGGCTATCCTGCCCACCCCTGCAACAGCAGCAGCTGGAATGCACATGCACACTACAGCATAAGACCTTGGGCAGGCCATGTGTGAAGTGAGATGGTTCGTGGACTGATACCATTGCTGAGAAAGCTTGAAACATCCTGGTTTGCCCGCAGGGGCTTCGATCGGTCAGCAGCTGAAGCCCAGCAGCTGGCGTCATGGCTGGTTTCAAACTGCAGTCCCTTCTTCAGCGGCATGCGACAGGACGTAGTGGAGCACCTATGCACCTATGTTGGTGTGTGTCAAAAAAGTTTTTACGCAAGCACAGCAGCAGCCGTCCTCATGCTTTCAGCAGTCACAATCTGGCTGCCCCTGCTCAGCAGTGCTGTGCTGGCCCCAGCCTCTGGGGTTCGGCAAGCCCCAAGGGTTCAACGGATACCTACAGAGAGTCTGATGTTGTTTGCCAAACACCTTGACGGGCCCAAAAACTGCTGGTGTTGTGACCTGCTGCAGGGCATGCACATGTAGATGATTCACAGCCAGTCTACACGCAGGGCCATGTTGGGGACTGCATGTGAGTGACGGTGGGGCCAGTACACTTGGCAAGCTGCGGCAGCATCTGTGCAGTGCTGCTGTCACAGCAGGTTGCAGCCGCTGTGACACAGAATCTCGGCATGCACTATGCACCCGGCAGATGATCTGAAAAGTGGTCGTGTCAAACTTTGACACGACTGCTGCTGCTGCTTGGCAAGCAGCAGCAGCTATCAGGCCACTGCTCTACCCTGCACGAGTACAGATTGATGCCGCAACATGCATGGTGCAGGTCTGCTGACCATGTTGTGTGCTGTGCTGGACACCAGCGCCCAGGCAGTGCTCAGCCAGGCCTGCTATTTTCTGTGGACTGCACACTGTGCTGAGCAGAAACCTTCATGAGGTGATGCCCTGTATGTGGTGACCTTGTTTGCTGTGCTGAACTCAAAGGCTGATGCACACTTGCCGTACAGGTACGTTGTCTTGAAGGGCTACTGCACAGTGCTGAAGCATGCGGGACTTGTCAGCACCAGCGCAAACAGCATCACAGCTTATGCCACAGGTCCAGCAGCAGCTCCCGCAAGCCTCGACAGCAACAACCCCAGCACCAGCACAAGCAGCAGGCATGGCACATCCAGTAACCCAGTGTCGCGCAGAGCCACCATTGAGCTGCAGGCGCAGCAGTTTGCGCTAGCAACAGGCACGGTCGGCCCCAGCACAGGGACCATGCTGCCTGGTGTTCCTGCAAGTGTTTTGGCGGGAACGTCAAGGAGGGCCACTGCTGAGATTTCAACGGCTTCTGGAGCAGGTGTCCTGCAAGCATGCAGTCCTGCAGGACCAAGCTCTAGGAGAGGGACTACAGAGCTGCCAGGGCTGGCAGGCTATAACATGTTTCTCGCTACAGGCGCTGCTGGTGTGCTGAGCGGGGTCAGCAGCAGCGCTGGCAGCAGTCAGCGGGGCACAGGAGCAGGTGTGGCAGGCAGCAGGAGGGTGACATCAGAGCAGGTGGTCCAGCAGCGTCTGGCAGGTACGTGTCACCCAGCAAGTAGTTCATGGCATGATTTGAACCACAGCAACCTGATAACGGTCACTGCAAGGCTTGCGGTCATGGACAGCATGTTTGCGTTGACTGTCAGCGTAGCTTTTGGCAAGCTTGCCAACAGCACCAATGTAGCAGTGGCACAGCACAGGCAAGGCAAATACGGTTCAAAGCTCCTGTTTGAAATCAATTCATAGTCCTCACACGTATTGCATCACCACACTGCCTCAAGCATGGTGCCTTCATGTCCCTGTCTGCTGCTACAGAGTCCACACAGCTGGGCTTGCTCAGCCCAGGTGACAGCTTCGGTG
This sequence comes from Chlorella sp. KRBP, assembly GCA_004335735.1. Lineage (NCBI taxonomy): Eukaryota > Viridiplantae > Chlorophyta > Trebouxiophyceae > Chlorellales > Chlorellaceae > Chlorella > Chlorella sp. KRBP. The sequence goes on from QAXK01005252.1 coordinate 7,432, forward strand.
AGTCTGCCTTGGTCAACCCAGCGCAGCAGCGCCCAGTCAGCATGGTTGCAGGTGTTGGCGGCACCATGCTGCTGGTGCTGGACAGGGCGTGCTTCCACAGGCTGCAGCAGCAGGCGCAGGAGGGGCAGCAGCTGGCAGCAGCAGCAGTGCAGGCTGTGCTGGCAGCAGCGTGCAGGCCCATCTTGAGGGTTGGTGGCAGGGCACGTACCGCAGAGGAGGTAGACACTCTTGCAGAGCTGCTGTCCGGCCTTGAGGTAAGCAGCGCTGGGACTGCAGGACAGCTGTACAGGTCTTGAGATGACAAGCACACTTTCATGGTGCCTGCGACAGTGTTTCTATTGTGTTATAATCCCGGCATCATTGGCTTCAAGCAAGTCAGTGACACACAAACCATGAGAGTAAATGTGCACTTTACCTTGCCATGTGCAGGCCTTCAGGTGCATGCCACAGCCAGTGAGGGTCAGGCTGGCCAAGGCCTGCCAGGGCCTGCAGCTGCCCTCAGGCGGGCTCGTGTTTGAGGAGGATGACAAGGGCGATGCCATGTACGTGGTGGTCTCAGGCGCCCTCCAGGCCAGGACGCGGCCCCTGCAGCAAGCCACAGCAGCGCAGCAACTCCTGGACAGCGGTGCAGCTGCGGCAGGGTCTGGATCCCCTGCAGCACCCGGCGTGCAGCCCGGCAGCAGTGGCGGCAGCAGCAGCCAGCTGGGTGCGCACGCGTCCAGGAGGGTGCGAGCCACCACTGATGCAGTGTGTGCTGGGGCTGCAGCCAGCAGCAGCAGCACTGGGGCTGCCAGGCAGCTGCTCGGGGCAGCCCCCCGCCGCACGACGTGGGAGGGAGTGGCCTTCACTGCCAAGGAGCAGAGCAGGTTGGCAGCTGCCCAGGCAGCAGTGGAGACTGACAAGCTGCAGGTGGGTCTTGACAAGGGGCCTGCAGTGCCAGTGGAAGTACCGTAGTAGAAGCCATCAAATGGAATCAGCAGCACGATTTATGGTGATGGCAGGGTGCATTGTAGTGGGCGGCTGGTTGGCAAGGGTCATGCTCAGCGTATCTGTGTCACGCTTTGACTTGCTTGGCTGCAGGCCGGCTTGATTGCTGTGGCAGACAAGAGCAGCAGCAGGACGCAGCAGGTCAACATGGTGGAGCGGGACGGCCTGTACTGGACAGCCAAGTTCATGTCTGACGCAACAGCAGCTGCCACTGCCTGTGAGCCTGAGTGGGGCCTGGAGGGTGGCATGACGCCCCTGGCAGCTGTGTTTGCCAGCAAGTGGCGCCAGCAGGTGCGCAAGTCGGGGCCTAAGTATGACTTCTCAGAGTCACTCCTGGCACTGCTTGTGGTACTAACAACACCGCAGAAGCATATAGGCGGCCCCCGGGGCCTAGAAGGCCAACGATCAAGGGCAAGGGACCCAGACGCTGGTGCCAACACCTTTGATTTGCCGCACTGCAGGTCCGCCAGCAGGCTGTGCAGCACCACACACAGGCAGCAGCGGCAGAGGAGGAGGCCGCAGAGAGCAAGGCGTACGCAGCAATGGAGGAGATGCTGGGCAAGGCAGCAGCACGCTCCTGGAAGGCCGCAAGGGACAACGCAGCCAGCCTGGCTGGTGCAGCAGCAGCAGGAGCAGGTGCGAGTGCCACACCCCACGCAACAGCACACTCACCTAAAGCTGCTGCTGCTGCCTCTGCCGGTGCCGCCACTGGCACCGCCAGCAACGCACCACTGCCAACCCCTGAGAGTGGTGCAGATGAGCGGGCAGTGGCCGCAGCGACGGTCGTGGCAGGCGCGTCAGACACGCCAAGCCCAGACGGCAGCGCCCCGGCCAGCCCCTCATCCTCCTCCCCTGGCGCCTCCGCTGCAGCGGCATCAGAGGTCTCAGAGGCCTCAGAGGCCTCCCAGCTGGTGCCCTGCACGCCCCGCACTGCTGCCGCTGCTGCCGCGCAGCTGCTGGCGGCCGCCGCTGCTACCACAGACCCTGTGGAGGCTGTGAAGCTGCACCTGGCAGCCCTGGGGGTGAAGGACCCTGCCGACGTGAGCAGGTCCCTGATGGCTGAGCTGGGGGCACGGTCAAACCTGGAGGGCCTGCTGCAGGCAGTGGCGGAGTTCCTGCAGAGGCGGGGGCTGCCTAGGCGGCTGAACAAAAAGACCAGCCTCAAGATCACACGCGAGCTCAACAAACGGTGTGTACGCATGCTGGCAGCGTTGCCGTCTGTCGGCAGTGTGCTGGCATCAGCCACGTTTGAAAGTTGCTATAGTGCCTGTGATTCAACAGTGCCGCTGTGCCATCACCTTGGCAAGCGACAGGCATTCATTGGCATCAACAACTCCAGCAACGACTTCTTCCAACTGCTGTGCAGGATGCTGGCCGGTGCGTCATGGAAGGGATACGGCAGCAGCGGCAGCAGCGGCAGCAGCCAGGGAGGCAGCTTCCACCAGCGCCAGGCAGACGGGGACGACAAGTCGTCGGCGGGGGCTCGCAGCGGCGGCCGCTGCGCCGCCGGCGGCTGTGAGGCGGCTGGCGGGGAGCTGGGCTCTGAGGCGACAGGCCTGTCCAGCTGTGACTGGCAGAGCAGCCTGCAGCTGGATGCATCGGACGGGGCAAGCATGGGGGATGGGCTGGGCATGGAGGACTCCTGGGATGGTAGTGTGCTGGACGGGATTGACCTGGCGGGTGAGGGTGCAGAGGCCAGCTTTGCAGCAGGCAGGGATAGCCAGCAGCAGCAGCAGCAGCAGCAGCAACAAGCAACGCCCTCACTGCGCGCGGTGCCGCCAGTGCGTGCTGACGCCCCCAGCGACCCAGCCGCAGACGGGTGCTGCTTGACGGCCCGGTTCGGGCCTGTCATACGGCTGCTTGGCACCGGGGACAGCTTTGGAGAGCTGGCATTGCTGCAGAGCTCTGCCACCCGCACTGCAACAGTACTGGTGGCACCAGACACTACCGGTCCACTTACAGCCAGGGGGCAGCAGGGGCCTGGGGACGCGGCGACGGCTGGGGCACTGCTGATCAAGATCAGCAGGTCCTGCTACGACGCAACCGTCAGGGCACTGCAGGTGGGCTGACACTGTGGCCTGTGCCTGTGCACGTGATGAATCTTGCACCCTACATTGCAAGGGTGACACTGCAGACTGTGTCAGGGGTCATTGCAACATTGCTGCTGGCTCAGTCGCACGCTGAGACTCCAACCGAAGTGCCGGCCCCATAATGGTTCGCATCATCTCAAGCAGAAGGGCTGGGCTCATGAAGGGTGCAGTGCAGACCGCTTGCAGTGCCCTGGAAACCCAGCATCTGGAAGCCTCAAGGCAGACACTCATCATGCTGCTGCTTCTGCTGCTCTATTTCTGCAGCGAACCCAGGTCAACCTCCTCCTCAATGTCTGCTCTCGCTGTTGCAACCACCTCTCTAACGCCTGCTGCACTACGTGCTGTTTGCAACCACCTGCTACAGGTGTCTGCCCTTGAGGATCTACTGGGCTTCCTGTCCAGCCTGCCTGCCTTCCACGCCCTCAGCAGGGAGGTGCTCACCAGCCTGGCCGTCTTCATCAAGCCAGTCAGCGTGCAGCCGGGCCAGGTGCTGGCAGTGGCGGGCCAGACAACAGAGGCACTCGTCATCATACAGGTGAGGCTGCCACAGCTTCATCATACCGTCCCACCTCCGTTCTCATCGCAAAACAAAGAATCATTGTGTTTGTTTTTCAGGTGTGTGTGTGCGGCCTGCCAGTGTCGTGAGTGCTCATGTGATCACTGCTGTGCGTGCCTCTGTGTGTTGCAACAGTCTGGGGAGGTCAAGCTGCTCGCGCAACACGGCAACAGCTCCAGCCCCACCGAAACACCACCTTTCCTCAGCAGGGACGGCAGCAGTGGATCTGGCAGCAGCAACAACAGCAACAGCGGCAGGGGGACTGCACAGCCGCCAAGGTCGCGCCGCAGCACGGGCACGCAGCCTGCGACCGCATCCCTCTTACGGACGAGGCAAGCAGGCAGCGGCAATGGTGACAGAGGCACCGGCAGCTATGACGGCAGCAGCGGGGTGCCTCGTAGGGGTGTGGGTGGCACAGGCATGGCCTTGGGGGCGCAGCTGACGCCGCAGCAGCAGCTGACGGGTGTGCAGCTGGCTGTGCTGGGGCCTGGCAGCCTGCTGGGTGAGAATGTGCTGGGCTACGACCCGGACGAGGTGAGTGGGTGCAGCGCACTGTGGCCCATCGCGCACATGTGTATTGGGTTGCTGCTCATGGCCTGAACCAAACTCAGCCTGGATGACCCACTGAAAGGAACTGGTTGCTTTGGTGTAGATTATCAGCATGGCATACGGCACTGTTGCTGATGAGCGTGCTGTGGTTCCTGCCACGCCCTGCAGGACCCTGTGGCAGCCATCTCAACAGCACCCACCCGCAGGGCCCGCCAAGCAGCACAGGCCGCTGCTGCGGGGCTGACCCACGCTGCCACAGCAGTGGCATCATCACCCTGCAAGCTCCTGGTGCTGTCAGCAGACGACCTGCGGCGCTTTGGGCGACGCGTGCAGGGGCCGCTGGCCGAGGCTGCTGCTGTCAGGCGGGACTGGCTGCAGCAGCGGCTGGCTGCAGTACAGGTAGGTGCAGCAATGCTATCAAAACAGGCAAAGCGCATGCACGTTTGCTTGTTTGAGCTTCGACACTTCCATCATGTCAACACAAAACAGGGGTTGTTAGTGAGAGATGCCCCATCATGGGCTGGAGGGCTGGTGTGGCAGCCCCGGGCCTGAGAACGTGCATGTGCACATGAGCAGCACAGTCCTGCTCCGCCTTTGCCATCCTTCAGAACACCACAGCACAGTGCAGCCCCACTTGCAATTTACTACTGCAGACATTGTTGAAGGGCACTCACGCGTGTTGCGTGTGGCTGTGCAGGTGCCAGTGGGCATGCAGGGAATGCTGCCCAGCTTGGGCAGTGCCAGTGGCAGCCCAGAGGGGGCCGGAGGAGGAGGAGGTTCTAGGGGGCTGCGGGCTGGTGCACAAGCACAGGGCAGTGCTGCTGGGCGTGCAGTGGATGGCAGTGTTTTGAAAGCCAGCGGCGATAACAACAGCAGCAGCAGTGGCAGCGGCAGTGGGGCGCTGTGGCCGGGTTTGGCTGGGCTGCTGAACCCCGGGAGCAGCGCCGCAGTAGTGGCAGCAGCTGCCAAGCTGCAGAGGAGCAGCCCTGGCGCTGCTGCTGCAGCGAGCAGGTGCCAGTGGCAGCAGCAGCAGTGGCAGCAGGGGGCATACGGAGAGCTGCTGCACAAGGCCCCACAGCTGCCGACGCAGCAGCAACTGCGGGTGTGCGATGTGGCACGCATGAAGCAAGTCGTGCCCGCCATGCAAGCCCCCTGTGTCAGCGAGTTGGCTGCTGCTGCTCGACCATTCCCCTCTGGCATGTTGACAGCAAGTGCTGTTGCAACAGCTGGCAGGGACGGTGCTGCGGGGCTGAAGCTGCTGCTGGGTGACACGTTGCAACAGCACCTGCTTGGAGGTCCACAGGCGGCAGCAGGCTCACCCAAATGGGCTGTTGGGGCGGGGGGCCGAGTGCAGCCTGCTGGGGGACTGAGTGCTGCTGTGGACACTGTCCCAGGTTCTGGCAGGAGGTGAGAGGGCATGATGCCGCTATACACGACTGATTTGAAATGATTTGGATAGGTAAGGCTGCTGTGCATGTGCGTGCTTGCCTGGGCATGTCTCATAGGTATTTGTCAGGTGATCTGGGGCAGGCGTGATGTTCACCTTGGACACCGTACATACTCATGCAGTGAATGTCCTGTCTGCGTTTCAAATTGTAGGGGTGCCTTGGGCAAGCATCTGGAGCTGGGGCACGACGCTTGATGACCAGACAGTTTCGAAGCACCCACGTCACGCATAGCATGTTGTTACGTTCACCTCCGTCTTTCAACGGACCTCGTTGGCCTGATCTCAGTCACTTGGATGCCTGACGCATGTAATGGTAACCTTGAGACACACAACCTGCACAGGGCAGCTAGAAGTCATTTCAAACTGATTGATCAAGCTGTGAGGATGCTGTTCAGCCCATCGCATTTTAGCACAGTCTGCAACGATCATGACACTACTTGGTACCAGCATGCATATGAGGCGCACCAAAGCAGTGCAGCTTGACAGCAGCCTGATCAGTCGAGGCACTCTTGTTGTCAGCAGCATGACTGCAGCTGCTACTTGGTAGTGACCCACTGCGGCAATGCAGTGCACCAAGAACATGGCAGAAATATTAATGCCAACTCAGGTGTGCGTTCAATCCCATTTCACCACCGGAAAGGGCAGACTGATGCGTACTGATGGCAACACCTGCGGGACACAATTTCAACCCCCCACATGTGGCTCTGAGGACGTGGGTCTGGGTGGCACTGTCTGCCTGCAGGACTTGATGAACCCTGAGAGCATTGATGCTGTCAGTATCAGCGAGGTGCAAAGCACTGTGGGCGTTGATATAGCCAAGGCAGCCACACAGCCCACTGTCACCCTCAAGCCTGGGCTGATCAATCAGCCACAGCAGCAGAACTCAGGCGCCGGAGCCGAATCCCTGCCCTTGTCAGAGCTGCCAAACGGCACCCTGCGGTTGTCAGGGGACGTGCTCTGCTCCAACATAGCTTCTGCTGTCATTCCCCAAGCAGACTGCACTGCGCAGCAGTCGGCAGACCAGCAGATCGCAACACTGAAGCTGGCGGACACCCCGCTGTCACAGTCAGCACAGCAGACCATGGGCTCAGATCGGCTGGACACGCAGCAGCTGCAGGAAGTGCAGGAGCAGGAAGTGCAGGAGGTGCAGGAAACACCACAGCCCAGCCCTGTCTTGCTGGTGCATTCAGTCAGGCCTGGCATGCAGCAAAGGGAGCCCGATGCTGTCACCCAGGCAGGACAAGCAGCTCCTGTAGCCGATGTGGTCGATGTTGCAAGGTGTGGCACAATTCAGCAGGAGCAGCAGCAGGAGCAGCAGCAGCCCTTGTCTGCCCTGGACCTGATGGAGACACAGCTGCTGCAGCTGCCGGAGCCGTCACCACGCACACAGCAGCAGCAACCACAGCAGGGGCAAGAGCAAGAGCAGCGGGGCCAGCAGCAACAGCAGCTGCAGCACCAATGCCGGGCTGTTCAGCAGCAAATGCCGCCCAGGCCTACGTCAGAGCAGCAGCAGCAGCAGCAGCAGGCTGGTCACTGCACAGGGGCACCTGTGCTGCCAGTAGCACCTGATATCACAACATCAGGATCGGATCTGGCAGCGGTTGGCGCTGGTACGCCTGGCTCTACCATTGCCGCTGCTGCTGCTGCTGCTGCTGCTGCTGCTGCTGCTGCTGCTGCAGCGGCGGCGGCGGCGCTGCCGGTGACTCCTGCTGGTGGCAGCGCTGTGCTACCAGCTGAAGCCGCTGCTGAGGCATGTGCTGCCCCTTCACCTGGCTCAGCAGCAGCAGCAGCAGCAGCGGTGGGCGGGAACAGCCCCGCACCAGCAGCAGCATCGATACCAGCGGCAGATCGGCACAGCCCTGCAGCAGCGACACCAGCGGCAACAGCAGCAGCGGCAGCAGCAGCAGCTGGCCGGCCCAGCCCTGCTATAGTGGGCACGCCCAACGCCATTGCTGACTCTGAGGTGCAGGAGGGCCCTGGGGCCTTGGAGGGGTCCAGCAGCACACCCCTGTCAGCACCGCCACTGCTACCACCAGCAGCAGCAGCAGGGTCAGGGTTGCTCACCAACACACAACAGGCTGCTGTCACAGCAGATGCTGCTGCAACTGCTGCTGCACCAACAGTTGCTAAGGGGGAGGAAGCCCCTGGTCTTGCAAATGCAGCCAGCAGCCCACCGCTGTCAGCAGCTGCTGCTGCTGCTTTTGGTGCTGCTGGGAGTCCAGGTACCTCCGCCGCTACAGCCAGCCAGCAGCAGGAGCAGCAGGGGGAGCAGGACAGCGCACAGCAGCAAGCGCAGGAGGCAGGGGCGTTTGATGCTGCTGCTGCTGATGTGCCCTGCCCCATGGACGTGGATGGACCCCCCTGTATGCAGGGCGCAGCTGCACATACCACTCAGCAGCCGCAGCAGCCACAGCAGCAGGGGCCGCAGCTGCAGCCTGGGGCACAGAGCAGCTTTCAGGCACAGCAGCATCAACAGCAGCTGCAGCGGCAGCAGCAGCAGGGTGTGGCTGCTGTCAGCATGAGCAGCCCCCTGCCCTCCATGCCCAGCAGCATCAGCTCCCTCAGCAGCAGCAGGGCCAGCAGCAAGCAGGGCAGCGGCGGCAGCAGCGGGCGCCAGCAGCAGGGCTGCCACAGCCCTGTGGGGGTCAACAGTGCCCCAGCAGCTGCTGCTGCTGCTGCTGAAGGTGGCCAAGATGGAGCTGGGATTACTAGCCCTGCAGCAGTGCCACCAGCGGCAGCAGCAGCGGCAGCAGCTGGTGGGGGGCTGGGGTGTGGAGAGCGCCCGCAGGCCACCTCGCCTAGTAGCATGCAGGGCACGGTGTCTCAGGTCACAGGCAGCCAGGCAGTCACTCAGGTCACACAAGTGACCGAGGGCATGAGTGAGTCACAGAGCAGGCTGCAGCAGCTGGTGGACAGGGCCAACGAAGGTGCGCAGATTATTGCGGGTTGTGCTGGGCCTGGGTGGGTTTTGAGTAATTCCCTCCTGACAACTCATGTCCACACATGTGCATGCATCAATGCACATGCTACTGTCCGGCCCTTCTTCTAAGCACGCCCCACTCCTCCATGTGCCACAGGCCTGCTACGAGGTGACTACAGCCTGGCAGTGCAGAGTGTGGTGGTCACTGAGGTGCTCAAGGCAGCAGCACGGGCCTACGGGCACAAGATGAGGGCAGGGGGGCCCTGCAGTACACAGGACAGCAAGGTGGGTGTCCCCTTGATCCAGGGAATGTACATGCATGTTCTCTGGAATTGCACATGGGGTGCACATGTGCTGACTCAGGCAATGCAGCTAGACCTGCAGCATACAGGACGAGGTAGGCATGGAACCAAAGTGAAATGCGCACCTGCCCGACACTCGAGTTTTTCAGCAGCACTGCGGTGACTGGAGGTCAGATACCAGAAATTTGGCAAGCAGGGCAAGTGCCCTGAAGGACAGGTGTGATAACCCCGGCTTCCTGAACTGCTGAAGCCTTCTGCAGGCGATGCCAGCGCACCACTGAGTTGCTGTTGTGTGTGCCGTCAGGTGATTGGGTTCTTGGAGCGTGCAGTGTTCCGCTGCATGGTGGAGGATGCCTGGCTGGACCTGGCCCAGGGGGGTGGCCTGGACGTGGGCCAGGCTGAGCTGGAGGCACTGGATGATGACACACAGGTGAGTCAACCGATCGCCATGTCATGCAGCCAATGGTATTGGGGCTGGGTGCCTGCGTGCATGTATGTATGCTTGGCTTTGTGCCTGCCTGTCTCTCTGCATGCCTGCGTGCCTTGGTGATCATCTGTGTGTCTCCCCAAGTGTGATTATGTGCCATGGAGCGCCAGATTACTGCGTGTGCCGTGTCTTGTGCACATGCAGGCCTACCTGGTGCAGCAGGCACCAGCAGCAGCAGCAGCAGTAACAGCAGCAGCAGCAGCAGCAGGCGGATGTGATGCAACAACGCCGGATGTGGCTGCTTTGAATGGCCAGCAGGGGGCAGGCGGTGTGTCTGTGGCCCCAGCTGTTCAGGGTGGTGACACATCAGCCGCTGCAGTCGCCGCTGCAGCTGCTGCCGCTACAGCCGGCAACGCCACAGCCCCGGGTGCTACAGCCACTGACACTACAGCAGCCGGCACTACAGCCGCTGCTGTGGACAGCAGGGCCGCGTGTGTAGTGCCTCGCCCGGGCGACTGCACCCCCCCAGGTGACCCCCCTGAGGGGCTCAGTGGCTCAGTGCCCCCACACCTGCTGCTGCTGGGCGGGGGGTCACCATCAACTGCAGCACAGGCTGCTGGTGGTGGTGCGGTTTATCTGAGCCAGTGGGGTGACAGGGTGCAGGGTGCGGGCGCAGGCGGGGGTGACTGCTCGGCAGTCAAGTCACGCAGGCACCTGCCGCGCTGTGTGCTGCCTGCCCAGCCGCAGCAGCAGCTGGCGGGTGTGTGTGATGATGGGCTGCTGCAGCAGGAGGGGGAGCCGTGCCTGCAGCTGCTGCTGGCCACCCAAGTGCTGCTGGATGAGGGTGAAGATCTTCCTGGTGGTGTTGCTGTGGGTGGTGCACATGCAGCCAAGCCAGGTGGCGCAGCATGCGTGGGTGCTGCGGGTCGTGATGCAGGACAGCGGGATGGTGTTGGTGACACAGCACACCACACTGCAGTCCTCACAAGTTGCAAGGGCCTGCTTGCTGCTGCTGGTGGTGCTGCTGATGGTGCTGGTGATGATGCAATGGTACGGGGCCTGCTGGGAGGTGATGCAGCAGACATCTGTATGAGTGAGGATGGGGAGGACCCGCTTGCAACACTGCCAGAGCCACTTGCCAGCCTGGCACACCACCACCACCAACAGCAGCAGCAGCAGATGTTGCTGCAGCAGGGCACTCACATGCAGCGGGGTGCAGTGTGTGAGGGGGCGAGGGTGTCGAAGCTGGCAGCAACAGCAGGTGCGACTTTGGCGCCGGCTGCAGAAGGGCCTCTCCAGCAGCAAAACCACCACCACCAGCAGCAGCAGCAGCAGGGTGATGATGATGAGGCGGAGCAGCAGCAGCTGTGTCTGTTGCTGGAGGACTCACAGCAGCCGCCACCAACTCAAGTTCCTGCTGCTGGTGGCGCTGCTGCTGCTGGTGGTCTTGTTGCTGGGCCCTGTGGTGGTAATGGCCAATGCAACGGCGCTTCAGAGGCAGCACCAGCAGCAGTTGTAGCTGCAGCAGCAGCAGCAGCAGATGAGGAGGAGGAGGTGGTGCCCAGCAGCCTGCCTGGTGAGACTGACAGCCAGGCCGTGCCTCCTGCTGCTGCTGCTGCTGGTGGTGGAGGCAAGGGTGGCTTGCCCCTTGCTGCCTCTGGCAGGCCACTGCAGCAGCAGCAGGCTGGTGAATTGCTGCTCGGCAGCATCAGCTTTGACCCTACCCAGGAGACACAAGGCCAGATGCAGCAGCAGCAGCAGCAGCAGCAGTCGCGGTTGTTGCCCAGTGATGAGTCACCCTCTGTGTGCCTGTTTGGTGCACTGGCAGCAGGGGGGACACCAGACAGTGGCCAGGTGGCAGACACACCAAGGCTGCTGCTGGGGGCTGGTGCGAGCAGGTCACCAGCTGATCAAGGCGATGCAGGTGCTGCCGCACTAGCGGCAATGCCTGCCCACCAACACCACCCCCAGCAGATGCAGTGCTCGGCCCCTGCAGATGCTCAGCCCTGGGCTGTACCAGCGGCTACTGCTGCTGCCGATGGCGCTGGCCCTGCTGCTGCTGCTGTCGGCGGTGCTGACAGTGGTGCTGGTGCTGGTGCTGATGCTGTGTGTGGTGCTGTGCCACGCTTGTGTGTGCTCATCAGCCAATCCAGTGGGCTGGCCGCCTCACAGCTGATGTCCACACAGGACCCCGAGCTGCTGCCCGGGGCAGGCAGGAAGCGGATGCACACACCAGCACCACAGGCACCACCTGCAGCTGCTGCTGCTGCTGATGATGATGGTGGTGGAGGCAGCAGCGGTGCTGTGGCCCATTGGCAGGGTTTCAATGAGGCCAGCAAAGCTATGCCACCCCCACAGCCCCGCAGGGCCTCAAACCAGCAGCAGCAGCAGCAGCAGCAGCAGCAGCAGCAGCACTCCCCACGGCTTGCCCCGGGGCAGCAGCCACCTGCTGCTGGTGCTGCTGCAGTAGCACTGCAGCCCAGCAGGGGCAGCAGCCGCAGCCCCACACCCTCTGTTGGCACCACCACCACCCACAGGCGCAGCACTGCTACAGCCACTCCCCCGGCTGCTGCTACAGCCAGCCACGGCCGCCATGGCGGCAAAAGTGGTGGCGGTGGTGGTCACACGTATGCAGTGTCACCCTTGTTTGGTGCCACAGCCAAGCAGGGTGGCACTACAGCAGCAGCAGGGGCCAGGGGACGCTCAGTGACGCCCCCCGCAGGTGGCAGCAGTGACGGTGGCGGCGGCTCTTGTGGCGGCAGCGATGGCAGCCAGCAGCAGCAGCAGCAGCGTGGGCCCGGCAGTGGCCCCACCAGTAGGGCCAAGGAGCGGCAGATGAGGGCACGGGAGGGCCGGCGTCAGCTGCAGGCACGCATCAGCAAGGTGGGTGTGTGGGGGGGGAGGAGGGGTTGAGAGGTGTGAGGGGGGGAGAGGGTTTTGCGAGGGGAGTTGTTGATACTGCAGGCACGCATCAGCATGGTGTGTTGATGCAGGGGTTGCATACGAGATTCAGTCACATGCTCACAGGGTGTGTTGACACAGGGATGGGCCATGCACCTTGAACACATGCACAGACGCCTGTCTGTGTGAGGGGCAGGGGGAAACAGGGAGGTGTTCAGGAAGTAGTGCTTGCTCAGGCCCCAGATGAAGGCTTGACTTTATGCTCCAGAGTGCACTCATTGACATCGCAAGTCGTGTCCCACAACACTGTGTCTGCACTGGTGCCTTGGGTGGTCCTGCTGCTGCTGCTGCTGCTGCTGACACAGGCTGAGGCCGCAGCAGCGGCCAAGCGAGCCACGGATGTTGCTCGCAAGCTGGCCAAGGAGCAGCAGCGCCAGCAGCAGCAGCAGGCCTTCCAGCAGCGCAGAGCAGCAGCAGCAGCAGCGGGTGGCAGTCCCTTGCTACAGCCACAGCAGCAGCAGGTGCAGCAGGCACAACAGCAGCGGGACAGGTCTCCTCGAGCTGCGCCTGATGGTGGTGCAGGTCAACAGCGCAGCCACAAGGTGTCCACAGCAGCAGCAGCAGCAGCAGCAGCAGGAGGAGGCGATCAGGAGCACTCCTCTCCTCTTCCTGCTACTGCTGCTGCTGCGCCTGGCCCTGCGCAGGCACATGCCGCTGGTGCTGGTGCTGCAGCAGCTGCTGGTGGTGGTGGGATGCGGGCCGTCCTGCTCGCAGGCTGTGCCATCAGCAGTGACCCCTACGACTTCCCTGCTAGCCAACCAGCAGCCAAGGGCAGGGAAGGACAGCAGCAGCAGCATCAGCAGGACATGGCTGAGCAGCTGGAGCTGCCAGAGTGGCTGCGGGCAGCACCAGCAGCAGCACCACTATCAGCAGCAGCAGCTACAACAGCACAGGTCGCAGGGACGGCGGGCAAAGGTGCTGGCGGGTGTGCTGCGGCAAGGGCTGCAGGCATGGCGCAGCAGCAGCGGCAGCGGCAGCAGCTGCCAAGCTACCTTAGCAGCTTTGTATGCGAGGAGCATGAGGGGGCGGTGGGGGTGATGCACAGTCAAGGCCCCAGCCAAGGTCCCAGCCAAGGCGATGCAGCAGCTGCTGCTGCTGCTGCTTGGAACCAAGTCGGCCAGCTGGTGAGTTGCCTGGCAGGTAGCCAAGTGAGCAGCGAGTATGGACACAGCCCACACAAGCAGCACCAACAGCAGCAGCAGCAGCAGCAGCGGAAGGGAGGTCTCCTGCAAGGGCAGCCACCGCAAAAGCCAGCTGCTGCTGCAGCAGCGGCAGTGGCAGCAGCGGCCGCACAGTCTGAGGGTCAGGGCGTGCAAGCAGCCGGTAGTGTGCATGACTACAGCCAAGATGGGCTGCTGATGCAGTCAGGGTGGAGGAGGCGTGTCAGCAGCAGCAGCAGCGGCCGGCGGCAGCGGCAGGTCATTGCAGACACTGAGAGTGAGCAGGAGAGTGAGGAAGAGAGTGAGGGCGGGAGTGACGGCATCCAGAGCGGTCACACGAGTGACGACGAGTCATCCGACCTTGCGGGTGACGCGCCAACGCGCTGCAGGGGCCGCCAGCAGCAGCAGCAGCCGTGGATACAGAAGCAGCACGGCAAAGGCGCAGGTGCTGCTGCAGCAGCAGCTGCCGCCATGCTGCTGCGCAGTGCCGGCAAAGCCAGTGCCAAGCCGGGGGCTTCCCCCGAACTGCAGCAGCAACAGGACATGGGGCTCAGGACGCTGCGCAGCCGCAACACACCCTCTCCTCCTCCTCCTCCCGCTGCTGCTGCTGCTGCGGGAGGCGGCGGTGGCGCTTGTGGTGCTGCTGCAGCTGCTGGTGCAGAGGGGTGTGCGGGTGGTATCAGGTCTGGGGGGGCCTGTGGTGGCAGCGGCAGTGGTAGGCCTCAGCGCAACCGGCGACCACCTGCAAGGTGCGACATAGCCACACACGCGCAACACACTCCCCCCTGTACCCGATGTGCACTGTACACCGCTTTCACGCTCAACACGCTCTGCATGGCGGGCGTGACGCAACCACAATCAGATCAATTCTAGGAGAATGTGCCCCTGTCATGGTTGGGCTGCCCGTTGAGCTGCTCGTTGAACCCGTTGAGGCTTCCTGTCTGTCTCTATGTCTTGGAAACCGTGCACCAACTACGTTTGGACTGCCCGTCAGTCCTCCAGCCTTGCTGTCTGTATCCCGTGGCTTGCATGTAGGCTGCGGTCTCCTGGGGATGATGAAGAGCTACAACCACAACCACAACCAGCTGCAACAGCAGCAGCAGCAACAGCAGCAGGCGGTGGCGCCGGCAGGGGGCGTCAGCGTGTGAGGGGCCAGCCCCTCACAGTAGCAGCTCAACATGGGTCAGAGCAGGAGGAGGATGCTGTCGCCAGCACTGACAGCGACAGCGACATCGACCAGCAGCAGCAGCAGCAGGGCGCTGGTCAGCATGGGCCAGCAAGGCCCACAGGCCAAGCCACACCACGCCAAGCAGGGCGCGAGCAGCAGCAGCAGCAGCCAGGGGCGCAGGCAGCCGCTGGGCGAGGGGGCTGTGGTGACTGGAGCAACAGTGAAGATGGGAAGGACAGGGGCGCACCGCTGCGGCTGCGGGTGGACTCTGACAGCGAGGGCGAGGCAGCAGACCCACGGGCTGCTGCTGCCCATGCCGCCCCTGCTGCTGCTGCTGGTTTGGGTGGTGGCTTTAGAGGCTTTGGTGGTGGTGGGCATGAGGTGTTTGCAGGGGCCTCCGAGGAGTGTGTTGTGGGCAGCCTGAGCTTTGCTGTCCAAGGCAGCATTCAGTGCACACCCAGCTTGTTTGAGGGCAGCTCAGCAGCAGCTGCACAGCACCACCAGACCCACCAGCATGACCAGCACCACAACCAGCAGCACCAGCAGCAACAGTCACGTGCTGCGGGTGCGTCTGCGCAGCAGCTCAAACCCTCTCCGCGCCAGGGGACGCACGACGAACGCCGTGAGCAGCAGGCGCAAAAGCACCAGGAGCAGCAGCAGCAAGGTGGTGGCCAGGTGTCTGGTGGCACCAGCCGCAAGCGGGCCAGCCGTGAGATGGCCTCCTTGGCATGGTTCCACTACTGGCCCAAGCAGGAGCAGGGGCAGCAGGGGCAGGCGGGTGACGCCCACCAGCAGCAGCAGCGGCAGCAGGAGCACAGGAGCCCACATAAGAAGCGGCAGCAGCAGCAGCAGCGGCAAGAGCCTGATGGGGCTGAGGCTGATGGGGAGGAGTCCCCCCAGCGCAGGCGGCGGGGGTCTGCAGGGACACCCAACACACCCGCTGCTGCTGCTGCTGCTGACCAACAGCAGCAGCAGGTTGATGGTGCTGCTGGTACCGCTGCTGGTGCTGCTGGCAGTGGTGGGGGTGGTGTGGGCAGTGGTGTCAAGCTGGGGTGCTCCAAATGCAGGTACAGCCAGAAGGGCTGCAAGGTGTGCAGGGTGCAAGCAAACACATCACACCACCACCACCACCAGCAGCAGCAGCAGGAGCAGGCGCAGGGGCAGCAAGAGCAGCAGCAGCAGAAGCAGAACAAGAAAGTACTCAGGACACCTGCTGCTGACGCCGCCGCCGACACTGCTGCTGCTGCTGCGGTCGCCGCCTGCGGCAGGTCTGGGGGCGTGTGTGAGGTCGGGGGTGACAGGCGTGTGTTCACAGGCATGCACTTCCTTCTGACTGGCTTCCCTGATGCTGCTGACAGGAGCAGAGTCGTGAGGCTCATCAGTAAGCTGGGTGGGACACTGCTGGAGCACTGCCCACCTCCACCAGCACCCACAGCAGCAGCTGGTGGTGGTGCTGGTGGTGCTAGTGGTGGTGCCACTGGTGCTGACACAGCAGCAGCAGGGGACGGTGGCGAGTGTGAGGCGGGTGTGTCAGTGGATGCGTGCGTGAGTGACAGCGAGCGCAACACAGGCAAGTACCTCTATGCTGCAGCTGTGGGTGTCCCTATCTACACTGCAGCATGGCTGCAGGCCTGTGCAGAAGCTGGCAGGGTTCTGGAGCAGCCACCTGCCAAACCCAAGCGGCAGGCTGGCGGCAGCGGCAGCAATGGCGGCGGCTATTGCGGCAGCAGCAGTGAGCAGTATGTGTTGGCGGCTGGGTGTGAGAAGCTGCAGGCAGATCCTGCTGCCCGGGTGTTGGCGGGGTGGCGTGTGGTGCTGTATGGCAGCGAACACTGGCAGGGTGTGTTTGCTGCCGTGGTGAGACACGCAGGCGGGGTGGTGGTGCAGGGGTGGGACAGGGTGGCAGGGTCGGTGCGGCAGCTGCAGCAGCAGCTGCAGGCCGCAGCCGTGGACGCGGTCGTGGTGAACGCGGACCTGCAGCAGCAGCAGCTGCAGCAGCTGTCGAGCCTGCAGCAGGCGGCGAAGCGGGCGGGCGTGTGTGTTGTGGATGTGGACCAGATCATCCAAACTGTACTGCAGGGCAGCTTGGCTGGTGACCTGGCGCTGCATGCGGCCCGGCAGCAGCAGCAGCAGCAGCAGCAGCAGCAGGGTTCTGACAAGCAACAGCAGCAGCCGGCAGGGCAGGGACAGCAGGAGCAGCAGCAGCAGCCCAAGGTGCCGTCCAGGAAGCGCAAGTCATGTGGGGTGCCTGCAGCAGCAGACGGGGCTGACGCCCAGCAGCAGCAGCAGCA
>QAXK01005254.1:0-18846 GCA_004335735.1 Chlorella sp. KRBP
CGTCGCCGCCTTCGGGCCGGCCGCCGACGGCTTCGCACCGAACGTCAACGTCCAGTCACTGCCGCTCGAGGAGCTGCCGAGTGCCGCGCAGCTGCGGCTGGCGCTGTCCTCGGTCGGCGGCACGGTCGAGTCGGTCGACGACGTGGGCACATCGCTCGGCCCCGGCCGGCTCTCCCGCTACCGCCTCGAGCTCGGCGCGACGAAGGTCGTCGGCCGGCAGCTCGGGATGAAGGCCCCGGGCGGGGTCGTGCTCGTCACCGTCTCGCACGTCGACGCGAAGCAGGCGGACGTCGTGCTCGCGATGATCCGCTCCTCGCTCGCCGCGAGCTGACGGCCCGACGCCGCCCTGGTCGGCCGGACGGGTCAGCTGGCGACGGCGGACGGCTCAGCTGGCGACGCCGAGCGCCACGAGGTCGCTGCTGCGCAGCCGCGCGAACCCGTCCATCCGGCCGAGCAGGCCGGCGACGTGCGGGTCGGTGGCGTTGACGACGAGCACGCCGTCCCGGGTCGCGGTGTCGCGCACCGCGGCCCAGATGCAGGGGTCGTCGGTGAACGGGACGACCCCGAGGCCCTCGGCGAGCAGGTCGATGGTGCGCTCGCCGAGCGTCGTCGGGACCGGGACGGTCGAGCGGACGAGGTCAAGCAGGTCGCGGCTGTCGGCCGCGCGACGGAGCAGGGCCGGCCCGTGCAGGGCGACGATCTCGTCGAACAGCTCCGGGCGCTCGGCGCCGAGGAGGATCAGCCGGGCCAGGAGCGCCCGGCCGATGCGCTCGCCGACCTCGGCGTCGTCGTGGGCCGGGTCGGTGAGGATGTCGCGGCCGTCGTCGACGACCACGTGGCAGAACGAGGCCCATCCGGGGACGATCCCGGTCCGGCCCTCGCTCACGAGGACGCCGCCGGCGTAGTGGCGGTGCGCGCTGCGGTGGCCCGGCATCATCCGGTAGGCCGGCACGGCGGCGACGGCCCGGACCCGGCCGACCGAGGTCTCGAGGGGCAGGACGACGAGGGGGTCGATGCCGAGGCGCTGGCGGAACCACTCGGCCTGCTCCTCGGGCGAGCGGGCCCAGACGGTGGTGCCGCCGGAGACCTCGACCCCGTCGACCTCGACGGCGTAGGGCAGCTGGTCGGCGATGTCGAGGACGTGCTCGAGCGTCGTCTCGGGCGTGCACCAGGAGCGGGTCGCGGAGCGGGGGTGCAGGCGGACCTCGGTGCCGGGGGAGTCGAGGGGCTCGTCGGCGAGGGTCACCCGGACGGTGCCGTCGGACAGGCCGACCCAGCGCATCGTCGGGGCTCCGGGCACGAGGGCCGAGCGGGTGCGCAGCTCGACGACGTCGGCGACGGCGAAGCAGGCCATCAGCGCGGCCTCGTAGCGGCGCATCCCCTCGCGGACCGGTCCGTGGTGGGCCTGGTCGGGGGTCGCCACGAGCCAGCGGACCTCCTGCGCGGTGAACCCGACGCCGTCGTCGCGGACCACGAGCGGGCCGCCACCGGTGGCCGAGGTGACGCGGACCCGGCCGGGGTGGCGGGGGTCGACGCGGCGGCGGGCCTCGATGCCGACGAGGGCGCTGCCGAGCAACTCGCGGACGTGGACGCGGGGTCCGCCGCCCGGGGTCCCGGGGAGGCGGGGCACACGGGGCGAGCCCGTTGGGTCGGGGGTGTTGTCGGCGGGTGGGCCGGCGACGGGGCTGCGCACGGGCTGGCTCCGTTCGGGGGGCGGGCGGGCCGGGTCGCGGTCCCGCGGGAGGGGTGGTCCTCCCACGGTGGCCCCGGCCCGCGGCGCATCCGGGCAGGTCCGGGCCCGGGTCGCCCCCTCGGCGGGCGAGTCGGTCCGAATGGGCGATGCCGGCCCGCCGTGCGTCGCGGCCCCCTCCCGCCGTGCGTCAGGCGGTGCCGCCCCCGCGCAGCGTGCGCTCCAGGAGGTCGCGGACGTCGTCCTCGAGCACCGGCTCGGGCACGGTGACGTCGACCTCGGGGACCTCGCAGCGCACGCCGTAGCAGTAGGCGTCGGGGTAGTCGCGGTCCGCGGCGGCGGCCAGCCCCTGGAGCCGGTCGGTGGCCAGCAGCGAGCGCCAGGCCCGGCCGTCCTCCTCGGGCAGGTCGCCGAGGGCGACGGTGCGGTCGAGGGTGCGCCCGGCGAACCCCCCGGTGCGACGCAGCGCGACCTCGGTACCGGAGGCCGGGACGGGGGCGCCCGGGTCGGCGGGGGTGCCGGGTGTGCCCGGGTCGGCGGGCGGGGTGGTGCCGTCACCGACCGCCCCGGCCGTGACCCCCACGCCCGCCCACGCGGCGCGCACGGCCTCGGCCTCGGCCGAGCCCTCCCCGTGGCGCGTGGTGGCGGCGGCCAGCGTCAGCCCGGCGAAGGTGGCGAAGTCGCAGTCGGCGCTGATCTCCCCGGTGACGGTGTCGTACCAGATCTGCCCGGCGACCTCCCAGGCGTTGCCGCCGAGGGCCACGGCGAGGTCGTGGAAGGCCTTGTTGGGGATGCCCGAGTTGATGTGGACACCGCCGTTGTCGTCGGTGGTGTCGACGTAGTCGTCCAGGTGCGCCGGCTGCGGGTCCTTGCCGAGCCGCGGGTCGTCGTAGGCGGTGCCGGGGGCGGCCATCGAGCGCAGGGCGACCCCCTGGACCCCGGGGGCGAGGAGCTCGGCGCCGATGAGCCAGTCGGCCTCGTCCGCGGACTGCCCGAGCGAGTGCTGCTTGACGAGGACCCCGAAGACGTCCGAGACGGACTCGTTGAGGGCGCCGGACTGGCCCTGGTAGTTGAGCCCGGCGGTGTACTGCGTGACGCCGTGCGCGAGCTCGTGGCCGATGACGTCGAGGCTGCGGGTGAACCCAAGGAAGACGACGCCGTCGCCGTCACCGAAGACCATCTGGGTGCCGTCCCAGAACGCGTTGTCGTAGTCCTGCCCGTAGTGCACGGTGGCGACGAGGGGAAGACCCTTGCCGTCCAACGAGTTCCGCGCGTACGCGTCCTGCCACAGCTGCCAGGTGGCTCCGAGCCCGTCGTAGGCCTGGGTGACGGCCTCGTCGGCGGTGGCCGGCTCGCCCTCGCCCCGCACCTTCGTGCCCGGGAGGGTCGTGCCCTGCTGCGCGTCGTGGACGGTGCGCTGCGGCCCGTCGGGGGTGCCGGGCTCGGCGGACGGCCGGGAGGTGCGTCCGCCGGGCCGGGCCTCGGCGGTGACCCGCCCGCGACGCAGCTGCTCGTCGACCCGCAGGGTGTCTCCGGCGCGCGCGGCGAGCCGCTCGTCGTCGGAGGACGCGAGCGCGGCCAGCAGGTACGGCGGGACGATGACGCAGTGGTGCGGGGAGGTCGTCATCCCTCCACGATGCCCCCGCCCACCGACAGCCGCGAGCCGTGAGGTGGGCCCGGCAGCCCGTGCTCAGTGCACGACGAGGACTGCGTCGACGACGGTCGGGCGCGGCGACGTGGTCCTGAGGGTGAGGGACCCGGTGCGTGTCACCGCCTGGGCCGGCAGCCAGACCACCTGCTTGTAGGCGGTGCCCGAGGCCGTGAGCGAGACGCCGGCGAGCCGGGTCGAGCCCACGAACACGTCGATGGACCCACAGGTGCTGCACTTCGTGACGACGAGGCCGAGGCGGCGGGACGAGACCTTCGGCAGCGTCAGCGAGGCCCCGCTGCTCACGGCCCGCGTGTACGTGCCGTACAGGTAAAGGGTCGAGGTGCCTCGCGCCCACCCCCTGCCGGCGGTGAGGGAGCGGTCGTCGAGCGCCGAGACCGTACAGCGTTCCGCCCCCCAGGCACCGACGTTCCCTGCGACGTCCCGGGCCCGGGCGGAGAAGCAGTACTGGTCGCCGCGGGTCATCGTCACCTTCGTGCTCCGCAACGTCGTCCCCTGCAGGCCGGCCGGGTAGGTGTACGCGCCGAGTCCGGCGGACACCGGCGCTCGCCGGTACCGCACGTCGTAGTTCGCCACACCCGAACCTCCCGTGTCCGTCGCGGACCACGTGGGCGTGACGACACTGCCGAGGACGGCGGTGGGCAACGCGCCCGTGGACGCGGTCGGGGCGGAGGCGTCGACGGACCACGTCAGCGAGCGCTGGCCGGTCGCGCCGCTGGGGTCGGTGACCCGCACCGTGCCGGTGTGGGTCCCGGGCGTCAGGGTGCCGGGACGCCAGGTGCTCGTGCACGGGATGGCGGTGGCGCCGTCGAGCGAGCAGCTCAGCGAGAGACCGCCGACCGCGTCGTCCGGGTCGGTCGCGGTCAGCGACAGGGAGGGGGAGGCCGTCGTCCAGCGGAGGACCGATGCCGCCACCGAGGGCGCCGACGAGACCGGGTCCCACCAGGTGAGGCTGCGGGAGGTCGGGAGGTCACGCAGCTTCCGGGGGGTCCCCGAGACGTCCCACAGCTCTCCGGTGCCGGTCGTCGAGTAGCCCAGGCTGCCGACCGCGATGCGGGTCCCGGTCCGGTCCCACGTGAAGGAGCGCCCCCAGGCGTAGATCTGCGTCTGCGCCCGCGCGCCACCCCCCAGAGGCAGCGTGTAGAGCAGGAAGCCGTCCGCCGCCAGGATCGCGAGCCTTCCGGTCCGCGACACCCGGACCGCACCGGCGTCGGCGGCCCCGGGGACGGCGGTGGTGCGGCCCGTCGTCGGGTCGAGGCGGAAGAGCCCGGCCCCGCCGGCCGGTACGACGAGGAGATCCCGACCGTCGGGAGTCCAGTCCTGCAGCACCCACCGCGACGAGTCCGGAACCTCGGTCATCGCCCCTGACGTGTTGTCCCGCAGGAGGATCGCCGGTGTCGTCGTCGATCCGTCGGGCCCGATGGCCGGGCGCTCGACGGCGAGGACCGCCCCGTCGGGGCGATAGCGCGGCGTCGTCCAGCGAGCGGTCGGTCGCAGGGTGTCGAGGACCTTCGAGACGTTGAACAGCCACCCACGGGGGTAGTAGGTGTCGAGACCCACGGCCACGGTTCGCGTGGGTGAGGAGTCCAGAGCGGGGAAGACCATCGTCTGGCCCCCCTCCCGGTCTCCGACCTGGCCGCCCTCGACGACGTCAGGATCCGTGCTCGCGCCGACGGCACGCACACCGCTCGGGCCCTCGACGAAGATCCATTCCTCGGGAACCACCGCGCGCCGCGGCGCCGACTCGTAGACCCGGCCGTCCTCCAGCTCCTGGCGCACGCGCAGGACGTGGGTGCCGGACGGCAGGGTCACCCCGAAGACCTGGGTGCCGGGGCTCCTGGCGAGAGTGGCCCCCGAGGCGTCGACCAGGGAGAAGGTGGCGTTGCCCTGGGCGCTGCCCAGACGCCAGGTGACCGCGGCGAGGCCGGGCCGCCCCGTCACCCGGATGTCCTGCGGTCCGGCCAGCTCCCGCCGGTCGGTGCCGATGGCCGAGCCCACCGGCCACTCCCCGGCGTCGGTGGAGAGCACGATGCGGGTGGTGAACTCGGTCCACCAGTGCGCGTCGGCGGGGCGGTCCTCCCGGACCCGAAGCGTGCACGCCCCCCCGGGGGCCAGGACGCCTCCGCACGTCCCGAGCCCCGCGGAGAGCACCCCGGTGGGGTCGGCCCCGTTGGAGTTCGTCGGCACCCCGGCGGGCAGCAGCCGGACGTCCCGGACGTCGACGGGGACCTGACCGGTGTTGCGCACCACGTGGTCGACCTCCGTGCTGGTCCCCGGTGCCGCGGCGATCGCCGCGACGCGGTCGCCCTGGAGGGAGGTGACCGGCTCGGGGGTGCCCAGCCGTGCGCTGGCCCGGACGCGGGACCCGTCCGGGCATGCGACGTCGGCATCGAGCGTGACGGCCGCCCACCACCGGTTCCGGCTGGGGAGTGCCCGGGACACGGTGAGGGTCCCCGTCGCGGCGGCGCAGAGGCCAACGGCTCCTTCGACGGTCACGGGCACCGCCGCGTCCCCCGCACCGGCCTCGTACGTCCCGTCCGCGATCGGCCAGGGCGTGACGAGCCGTGGACCGGAACCGGTCGAGGGCGTCCTGGCCACGGCCACGCCGCCTGCCGCCACGGTGGCCTCGACGGTCGTGCCCGCCGCCCCGACGAGCGCGGCGCCACGGTGCGTCTCGTCCTCGCGGTCCCACACCACGGTCAGTGCGTCGCGCGCCGACTCGAACGGTCTCGGGTCGGCGACCTTGGCGCCGGTGACCGCCGCGCTCGGCGTGCTCTCGACGCCGGCGGCCAGGGCCGCGACCGTGTAGGACGCGCCGACGCCGGGAGCCGTCTCGTCGTCGTCGAGGTGGAAGGGGAAGGGCATCGTCGCCAGGGTCCAGGACCGCTCTCCCGCCGCACCGCTGCGGCGCACCACCCATCCGGTCGGCGCCGGCTGGCCCGGCACGTAGCCGGACGGCTGCCAGTCGACCCGGATGCCCTCGATCGTCGACAGCGTCCTCACGCCCGTCGGCGTGCCGGGGGCACTCTCGGCCCGGGCGCTCGACGGGGCGGCGACCCCTGCGACCGGCACGATGAGCGTGAGGAGGGCGGCGAGGAGGACCGGGCGGCTGGAGTGGCGGGGCATCGACGTCTCCGGGTGGCCGACGGCTCGGTGGGCGGGGTGTGCGGCCCCACCCCGCGGGAAGCGTAGGGGCGGAGGGGGTCGTGGGGAAGGCGGTTCCGGCCAGTGTGACCGTTCGGTCAGCGACGGAGAGCCGCGGCCATCCGCTCCTGCGCGACCGGGGACCCGAACAGCTCGCCGGACAGGCGGGCCATCGCCTCGCCGTCGGCGTCGAACGAGGCCGCCAGCTCCGTGCCGAGCAGCCGCTTGGCCGCGACGAGTCCCTGGCGGGCGCCGGCGCGCAGGTCGTCGAGGACCGCCGTGACGGCGGCATCCATCCCGACCTCGTCGACGACGTGGGTGACGAGGCCGGCGTCGGCCGCCTCCTGCGCGCTGAACGTCCGTCCGGTGAGGGACCAGTCGGAGAGGGCTCGACCGGTGACCCTGTGCCGCAACGGGATCGAGATGATGGCCGCGGCCAGCCCGAGGCGGACCTCGGTGAGGGCGAACGACACGTCGTCGCGGCAGACCACGACGTCGGCGGCCGCCACGAGGCCGAGCCCGCCGGCCCGCACGGGGCCGTCGAGGCGGACCACGACGGGGACCGGGAGGGTGGCGATGCGCCGCTGGAGGTCGACGATGCCGCGCGCCGACTCCGTCATGTCGACCGTGGCCGCCTCCTTGAGGTCCGCCCCAGCACAGAACACCCGGTGGCTGGAGCGCAGGAGGACCGCGTGCAGGGACTCGTCGTGGGCGAGGTCCTCGAGGTGGCCCGCGAGCTCGGCGACCAGCCGGCGCGACAACGCGTTGCGGTTGGCCGGGGAGTCGAGGGTGAGGACGGCGATGCGGTCCTCGTCGGAGCGGGTGACCAGGGGGGCGTCGGCGTCGGCATCCACGGGCCGACCCTAGCCGCCGGTCACGCCGCGGTCGCCACCCGGAAGACGGGGAAGCCGGGCGCCGCGGCGGCCAGGTCGGCGTCGGAGGAGTCCTTGGTCAGCCCCTCGACGAAGCGACCGACCTCCCAGCCCCAGCGCTCGAGGTAGACCCGGATGACCGCCGGCCGCTCCTCGACCGCGAGCTCGGTGAGCCGGACCCGCTCCACGCGCCGGCCGACCCGCAGCTCGGCCTCGCCGGCGGCCCGGGCGTTGCGCACCCACTCGGTGTTGCCACGCGGCGCGACGAGGAAGCGCTCGGCCCCCAGGGTCATGAGGTTGACCGGCGTGCTGCGGGGCAGCCCCGATCGCCGGCCCCGGACGGTGAGGACTCGGGAGCCGAGGAGGCTGACCCCGTGCTCGGTGAGCCACCGGACCGCGGCGTTGAACCAGCGGTCCATCCGGTCGGTGGGGCGTACGTAGCGGGCGGTGGGGTCGGGGGTGGCGGGCTGCTGGGGCATCGGTGTCTCCTCGGTTTCGTGAGCAGTGCTCTCGTTTTGACGAGTGTGCGCGCCACTCCTGCTCCGTGTCAAGAGCAGTGCTCTCGTTCCTGTGGTTGGATGGGGGATGCCCACCCGTGCCGAGCGCCGCCGCGCCGTCGAGGCCCGCATCGTGGAGATCGGGCGGCGCCACCTCGCCGAGGAGGGAGCCGCCGGCCTGTCGCTGCGCGCCGTCACCCGCGACCTCGGGATGGTGTCGTCCGCCGTGTACCGGTACGTGGCCAACCGCGACGAGCTGCTGACCCTCCTCCTCGTCGACGCCTACACCGAGCAGGCCGACGCAGTGGACGCCGCCATCACCCGAGCCGCCGACCTCCCGTGGGACGAGCGCATCGTCGAGGGTGGAAAGGCGCTCCGGGAGTGGGCTGTTCGAGACCCC
This sequence comes from Chlorella sp. KRBP, assembly GCA_004335735.1. NCBI lineage: Eukaryota > Viridiplantae > Chlorophyta > Trebouxiophyceae > Chlorellales > Chlorellaceae > Chlorella > Chlorella sp. KRBP. The sequence goes on from QAXK01005254.1 coordinate 8,273, forward strand.
TCGAGCTACGCGCTGCTGTACGGCAGCCCGGTGCCCGGGTACGAGGCCCCGGCCGAGCGCACGGTGGAGCCCGGGACGCGGGTCGTCCTCACCCTGGCCCGGCTCGTCGACGAGGGGGTGCGGGCCGGTGAGGTCACGACGGCCGGACCCGTGCCCGTGACCGATGCCCGACTGTCCGCCGACCTGGCCCGGGTGGCGGACGAGACCGGGCTGGAGGCCGGCGCCGACGTGCTCGCCCGGGCCATGACCCTGTGGGCGGTGCTCGTCGGCGGGACGAGCCTCGAGGTGTTCGGCCAGTACGGCAAGGACTCGTTCTCGGCCCCGGGCGCCCTGCTCGAGCAGCAGCTGCGCCTCGTGCTGTCCCTGTTGCGCGCCCCCCACTGACCCCGACTCATTGCCCGTGACCCACTTGAGATGGGGCGATCGAGGCCCCTGGCGGTGGGTAGCGGGCAATACGTCGGTCAGCCGTAGGTGTCGCGGGGCCCGCGGCCGTCCTGCACCCGGTGCCGCCCCCGCGACCACGGGGGCGCACTGGGCCCGACGACACGCAGCTCGGCGACGGTGCCCTCGCCCACCTCCTCGGCCAGCCGGGTCATGAGCGAGGACTCGAGCATCCGCAGCTGCGTGGCCCAGGCCGTCGAGTCGGCGCGCACGGTGAGCACGCCGTCGACGAAGTCGGTCGGGTGGCAGTGTGCGGCGACCTCGTCCCCGACGATGCCGGGCCAGCGGCCGATGACCGAGCCGACGGCGACGTCGGCGCCCCAGCCGCGGTCGCCGACGAAGCGGTCGATCTGGTCGCCGAGCAGCTGCGGGTCGCGGCCGGCGTCGCCGCGCCGACCGCCCGGGACGTCCTTCGGGCGGCGGCGTGGCTTGAGCCCCGGGCGCAGCCCCTTGGCGCGGGCCCGGGCCCGGGCGCGGGCCAGCGCCTCCGCCGTCGCGAGCCCGGCGTCGCCCACGTCCTCGCCGGGGAAGGCGTCGGGGGCGAGCCCGGGGTCTGCCCCCTCGGCCGACGGTGCACCGTCGGCGGGGGGGTCAGGCGGGGGCGTCGGCATCCGGCTCGCCCCCTCCGGCACCGGTCTCGACCGTCCCCAGGGCCACCCGGACCGTGCGGCCGGCGAGCGCCTCCGGCACGTCCTCGGGCACCGCCGCGGTGACGAGCACCTGCTCGGCGTCGGCGACCATCGACGCCAGCCGTTCGCGCCGGCCGGAGTCGAGCTCGGCGAACACGTCGTCGAGGACGAGCACGGGGTCGTCCCCGAGGTCGGTGCGCAGCAGCTGGAAGGCCGCGAGCCGCAGCCCGAGCGCGAAGGACCAGGACTCGCCGTGGCTCGCGTACCCCTTGGCCGGCAGCTCGCCGAGCGAGAGGAGGACGTCGTCGCGGTGCGGCCCGACGAGGCAGACCCCGCGCTCGACCTCCTGGTCCCGCACCTCCGCGAGGCTCGCGAGCACCTCGTCGTGCAGCTCGGCCACCTCGGGCACCTCACCGATGGCGATGCGCGCCGCCGTCGCCTCCCGCAGCGAGGACCGGTAGGCCACCCGCGCGTCGGACTGCCCGTTGCTCACCTCGTCGTAGGCCTTGGCGAGGTACGGCCCGAGGTCGCGCAGCAGCCGCAGCCGCGCGTAGAGCAGCTGCGACCCCACCCCCGCCAGCTGGGCGTCCCACACCGAGAGCGTGTGCAACGCGGACGCGGCCTCGGTCGAGGGGTCCACCGCCTCGGCGCCGGGACGCGGCCGGCGTCCTCGCGCCCGGCGCGACAGGTACGGCTGGGCGGACTTCAGCAGGGCCGAGCGCTGCTTGACGATCCGGTCGTACTCCTGGCGCACCCCGGACCAGCGGGGCTGGCGCGCGACGAGCAGGTCGTCGAGGAAGCGGCGCCGCTCACCCGGGTCGCCCTTGACCAGGGCGAGGTCCTCGGGCGCGAAGAGCACCGTGCGCAGGGTGCCGAGCACCTCGCGGGGGCGCACCGGAGAGCGGTTCAGGCGGGCCCGGTTGGCCTTCCCCGGCGTGATCTCCAGCTCGACCATCGTCTCGCGGCCGTCCCGGACGACCGCGCCCCGCACCACCGCGCGCTCGGCACCGAACCGGACGAGCGGGGCGTCGGTGGCCACCCGGTGCGACGACAGCGAGGCGAGGTAGCCGATCGCCTCGACGAGGTTGGTCTTGCCCTGCCCGTTGAGGCCCACGAGGGTCGTGACACCCGGCTCGAGCGGGAGCTCGGCCCGCTCGTAGCTGCGGAAGTCCCCGAGGGAGAGGTGCCGGACGAACACCCCCCGAGACTAGTGCGCGCGCGGCGGCGGTATCAGCGCCGCCGGGGCGCGCCTCCTCACCGGGTGGAACGCACCGGAGCGCCGGTGCGGCGACCGGAGGAGCCCCGATGACCCGCCCCGACCCCTCGGCCACCGGCCCCGGCGGCCTCGACCTGCCGCGCGGCGCCGGCACGTCGCCCGACGTCGACCTGTATCTCACCCTCGACGGCATCCCCGGCGACTCGGTGAGCGCGCACCATCCCGAAGCGATCGAGCTGCTCGCCCTCGACTGGTCCGTGGACGCGGCGCGTCCTGCCGGGGGAGGGTCCGGCGCCGGTGGTGGGTCGGGCCGGCCGGTCGCCGCCGACGTCCGGGTCGCGGCGCGCTCCTCGTCGGCCTCGCCCCTGCTGCTCCGGCACGTCGTCACGGGGCGGCACGTGCGGGACGCCTCGATCCACGTGGTCCGCCCGGGGCAGCACCGGTCCGAGGTCCTCACCCTCGCCTTCACCGACGTCGTGCTCACCGGCTACGAGGTGACGAGCAGCGGCGGGGTACCGGTGGACCTCGTGTCGTTCACCCTGCGCACCGTCACCGAGACCGTCGTGCCCCAGAGGGCGGACGGCTCGCTCGGCACCCCGGTCAGCGTCACCTGGGACCTGCGCACGGCCCGCGTCGACTGACGGGACGAGGCACGACCCGGGCCGACCGGGCCCGGGTCGTGCGGCGTCAGGACTTCTTCGCGGCGCGCGTGCGGGGGGATGCCGAGGCGGAGCGACCGGGCGAGGCCGGGCCCGCCGTCGCGGCCGAGGCCGCCTTCTTCGCGGCGGCCTTCTTCGCCGGCTTCTTCTCCTTGCGGCCGGCCTTGGCCTTGGCCTCGTCGGCGCTGGCCGGGCCGGAGGCCGCCTCGTCGCGCAGCTGCTGGCCCTCGGCGACGGTCATCACCTGGTGCCCGCCGAACTGGCCGCGCAGCGCGGCGACGGCCTGCATCGTCGGGGAGGTCTGCTGGCGCGAGGCGAAGCGGGCGAAGAGCGAGGCGGAGATGACGGGCATCGGCACCGAGAGCTCGAGGGCCTCCTCGACCGTCCACCGGCCCTCGCCGGAGTCGGAGGTGTAGTCCGAGACGTCCTCGAGGGACGGGTTCTCCTCGAGCGCCTTGACCATGAGGTCGAGCAGCCAGGACCGGACGACCGTGCCGCGGCTCCAGGCCTTGAACGCCCCGGGGACGTTCTCGACGATGTCCTTCTTCTCGAGCAGCTCGTAGCCCTCGGCGTACGCGTGCATCAGGCCGTACTCGATGCCGTTGTGCACCATCTTCGTGTAGTGCCCGGCGCCGACCTTGCCAGCGTGGACGAAGCCCTCGTCGCGCGGACCCTCGGGCCGCAGCGCGTCGAAGATCGGCATCGCCTTGCGGACGTTGGCCGCGGAGCCGCCGACCATCAGGCCGTAGCCGTTCTCGAGGCCCCAGATGCCGCCGGAGACACCGCAGTCGAGGTAACCGATGCCCTTCGCGCGCAGCAGCTTCTCGTTCTCGAAGTCGTCGGTGAACTTGCTGTTGCCGCCGTCGATGACGAGGTCGCCCTTGTCGAGGAGCTCGGCGAGCTTGGCGATCGTGTCCCGGGTCGGGGCGCCGTGCGGGACCATCACCCAGACCACGCGCGGGCCCTCGAGCTTCTTGACCATGTCGGCCAGCGAGCGGGCGTCCGAGACGGCCTTGTTGCGGTCGTACCCGACGACCTCGTGGCCCGAGCGGCGCAGCCGCTCGCGCATGTTGCCGCCCATCTTGCCGAGGCCGACCAGTCCGAGCTGCATCCGGGTGCTCCTTCGTCGAGGTGTCGAGGCTGCTCCGCAGGCTACGCCCGGGGGGCGTCCCTGCCGAGGGGGTGCTCGCGGGTCAGGAGGCGAAGCGGACCGGCATGAGGACGTACCGGTACGAGGTGTCGGCCTCGCCGTCGGCGCTGTCCTGGCCGGAGAGCACCGCCGGGCGGGACGGCTGGGTGAAGGACACCCGCGTCCAGTCGGTGCCGACCGCGCCGAGCCCGTCGAGCAGGTAGGTGGGGTTGAACGCGATCTCGACCTCGGGGCCGGTCAGCGTGCTCTCGACCGCCTCGGAGGCCTGCGCGTCGTCGCCGGTGCCGGCCTCGATGGCCACCTGCCCCTCGGCGAAGCGGAGCCGGACCGGGGTGTTGCGCTCGGCGACGAGGGCCACGCGCTTGACGGCCTCGACGAGGTCGGCGGTGCGCACGACGGCCTCGGTGTCGGAGGTGGTCGGGAAGATCGAGGAGACCTTGGGGTACTCGCCGTCGAGGAGGCGGGTGGTCGTGCGGCGGCGGCCGGCCTCGAAGCCGACGAGCCCGTCACCACCGGCCGTGGCGCCGAGCGCGACGTCGATCGAGCCGCTCGCGCCGAGGCTGCGGGCGGTCTCGGAGAGGGTGCGGGCCGGGATGAGCACGACGTGGCTGGCGTCGGTGGCGCTCGGGTTCCACGTCAGCTCGCGCATCGCGAGGCGGTAGCGGTCGGTGGCCAGCAGGGTCATCCGGTCGCCCTCGACCTCGACGCGCACGCCGGTGAGGATCGGGAGGGTGTCACCGCGGTCGGCCGCGACCGAGACCTGGGCGACGGCCTGGGTGAAGAGGTGGCCGTCGACCGTGCCGGTGGGCTCGGGCGAGGACGGCAGGGTCGGGTAGTCGTCCGAGGGCATCATCAGCAGGCTGAACCGGGAGGCGCCACAGGTGACCTGGACCTTGTTGCCCTCGGTGGCGAGGTCGATGGGGCGGGCCGGCAGGTTGCGCGAGATGTCGGCGAGCAGGCGGCCGAGGACGAGGACGGTGCCGGCCTCGCTGACCTCGGCGGCGACGGTGACCCGGGCCGAGACCTCGTAGTCGAACGCCGACAGGGTCAGCGTGCCGTCCTCGGAGGCCTCGAGGAGGATCCCGGCGAGGACCGGCACCGGCGGACGCGCGGGGAGCCCGCGGGCCACCCAGGTGACCGCCTCGGCCAGGACGTCGCGCTCGACGCGGAACTTCACGGCTTACCGCCCTATCCGGCGCGGAGGGTCCGCACCTGGTCGTGCTTCGAAAGATCGTCACCGTCGGCCCGGCGCGCACGGCGCGCGACCCCGGGGCAGACGGGACCCTGACACTAGTGCACGCCAGGGGCCCGCCACCATCGCTCCGGAGGTCGCGTCGAGGCGCTCCCGGACGAGGTCCCCGGCCGGGGGTCGCAGCAGGGCACTGGTCGGGGTGGACCCGGTCATCTCTAGGTCTCGTCGTGGTTGTAGGAGCTGTGGATCCTGTGGACGACGCGGGGTCGGTGCAGGTCACGACGGCGAGCCCGGGTGTGGACGCGGCGTGGACGGGCGGTGGAGGAGCGCGCCGTCGGTGTTGACGGCCACCGGGCGTTCACAGGACGTCCACCGGGCGCAGGGCTCCCGTCCACCGAGCAGGACCCGTCGTCCACAGTCGTCCACAGGCCCTGTGGACAACCCGGGTCCTGACACCGATGTCCGGGGAGCGGCCGGGCTCGGTGTCCACAGGGTCTTCCCCACCGGTGGACGGCGGAGGGGCTCCAGCACGCGGTGGGCGGAGGAGCGGGGCGGCCCGCAGCCGTGCGGCAGCGGTTGCGCAGGATGCTTCGACAAGGGTTGTACACCGGGTGTGGACAACCTGTGGACGGTCTCGGGACGAGCAGATCGTTCCCGTGGACGGATCGTGCGGGGGACGCGCGTCGCGGACGGCGGTGCCGTGGCCGGCTCGCGTCCACCGGCGCCCTCTTCCCCGACGACCCATTGCCCGTCACCCACCTCGGAGGGACCGCTCGAGCGGCTCGGAGGTGGGGTGTGGGCAATGAGTCGCGCACCGCGGGGTCGCGCAAAGGTGGGCTCGACCGCGTGCGGGAGCCCGGGGAGGGGTGGGTCAGCGGGACTGCTGCTTGATCCGGTTGGTCAGCTCGGTGACCTGGTTGTAGATCGCCCGGCGCTCGGCCATCAGCTGGCGGATCTTCTTCTCCGCGTGCATGACGGTCGTGTGGTCGCGGCCGCCGAACTGCTGGCCGATCTTCGGCAGCGACATCTCGGTCAGCTCGCGGCAGAGGTACATGGCGATCTGCCGGGCGGTGACGAGGACGCGGCTGCGGGACTGGCCCTGGAGGTCCTCGATGGTCAGCCCGAAGTAGGCGGCCGTCTGGGCGATGATCGTCGCCGGCGTCACCTGGCTCGTGGAGTCGTCGGGGATGAGGTCGCGCAGGACGATCTCGGCGAGGCTCATGTCGACCGGCTGGCGGTTCAGGCTCGCGAAGGCCGTGACCCGGATGAGGGCGCCCTCGAGCTCGCGGATGTTGGTCGAGATGCGCGAGGCGATGAACTCGTGGACGTCGTCCGGGACGCTGAGCCGCTCCTGGATGGCCTTCTTGCGCAGGATCGCGATGCGGGTCTCGAGGTCGGGCGGCTGGACGTCGGTGAGCAGGCCCATCTCGAACCGGCTGCGCATCCGCGCCTCGAAGCCGGTGAGCAGCTTGGGCGGCACGTCGCTCGTGATGACGACCTGCTTGCTCGCGTTGTGGAGCGTGTTGAACGTGTGGAAGAACTCCTCCTGGGTCTGGACCTTGCCCTGGAGGAACTGGATGTCGTCGATGAGCAGCACGTCGACGTCGCGGTAGCGACGCTGGAAGTTGGCCGCCTTGTCGTCGCGGATGCTGTTGATGAAGTCGTTGGTGAACTCCTCCGAGTTCACGTACCGCACCTTGACGTGGGGGAAGAGGTTGCGGGCGTAGTGCCCGATCGCGTGCAGCAGGTGGGTCTTGCCCAGCCCCGAGTCGCCGTAGACGAAGAGCGGGTTGTAGGCCTTGGCCGGCTGCTCGGCGACGGCGACGGCCGCGGCGTGGGCGAACCGGTTGCTCGCGCCGATGACGAAGGTGTCGAACGTGTACTTCGGGTTCAGCCGGGTCAGCTCGATCTGCTCGGGGACCTGGGTGCCGGGGCGCGGGCGGCGCATGCCGGGGACCTCGACCAGCCCCGGGGCGGCCGAGGACCCGTTGCTGCCGGCCCCCGCGGGACCGTGCGCGTCGGGGCCGTCGCTGTCGTCGTCGAGCTCGAGGTCGTCGATCTGCTGGCGGCGGTCGGCCGCGCGGGCGTCGTGGCCGTCGTCGTCGAGGTCGGGGTGGGCGTCGCCGATCTCCCCGAGGGTGGGGTCGACCGTGACGGCGAGGCGGACGTCGCGCCCGAGGCGCTCGCCGAGGGTCTGGGTGACCCGCTCGCGCAGCCGGGTCTCGACGATGTCCTTGGTGAAGTCGTTGGGGACGGCGATGAGGGCGGTGTCGTCGAGGAGGCCGACGAGCCGGGCCAGGGAGAGGAAGGCCCGCTGCTGGACCGGGATCCCGTCCTCGTCGAGTGCCTCGAGCGTCGCTCGCCACACCTGGGTCATCGTCGCGTCCGGCACGTGGTCCCCGTCCTTCCGCTGCCCTGGTTGGTCGTCGTCGCGCCTCGTGACGCAGCACGGGGGTGGTCGTCCACACGGTTGTCCACAGGCTGTGAGGACGACGCCGCCGACGTCAGCCGTGTGTCGTTGCGCTGCCCGCCCGATGCTCCGTGCGATGGTAGAGGGTTCACGCACCCTGTGGGTACCCGGCCTCGGGTTTGGTCGGCGAGCGGCTGCTCGGGTACCGTGGAACAGCCTGTTCGTCGGCTGTTTTCGCATGCCCATGACTCCCGCGTGAGTGCGTGACCCGTGGGTCTCCGACTGCAGCCGACCAGGCCGCCCCCCGACCCCAGGGCCGATCCGGCCCGCCACCCCGCGAAAGAGACACATCGTGAGCAAGCGGACCTTCCAGCCGAACAACCGCCGTCGTGCCAAGACGCACGGCTTCCGTCTGCGGATGCGCACCCGCGCCGGCCGCGCCATCCTCGCCGCCCGGCGTCGCAAGGGCCGCTCCGAGCTCTCGGCCTGAGGCCGGTCGGTGCTGCCGGCGCCGAACCGTCTGCGTGAGCGGGCGGACTTCGCGTCGGCGGTCCGCGGCCCCGGGAGCACCCGGGCCGGCTCGCGACTCCTCGTGGTCCACGCCAGAGCAACCGACACGCGGACGGGACGCCCGCCGCGGGTCGGTTTCGTCGTGTCGAAGGCCGTCGGCGGTGCCGTCGTCCGCACCCGCACCAAGCGGCGCCTGCGGGCCCTGGTCGCCCAGCGTCTCGCGGTCGTCCCGGCCGGGGTCGACCTCGTCGTCCGGGCCAACCCGCCCGCCGGCGCAGCGTCCTCCGCGGAACTCGCGGTGGCCCTCGACTCGTTGTGGCACAAGGTGATCGGTCGAGTCGGAGGTGCTGCGTGAGCGTCGGACGTCTCCTCGCGGCACCGCTGCTCCTGCTCATCCGGGGCTACCAGCGGTTCGTCAGCCCGATGCGACCTCCGACCTGCCGGTACTACCCGTCGTGCTCGGCCTACGCGGTGACCTCGATCGAGCGGTTCGGTCCGCTGCGGGGGACCTGGATGGCCGCCGCCCGGCTCGGGCGGTGCCACCCGTGGACCCCCGGCGGCGTCGACCACGTCCCCGACCGCGACCCGGCCACCGGGCGGCCGGTCCCGGGGACGACGGGCCCCAAGCCGTACGAGCCGAGCACCGGACCGGCGACGCCGGCCCACCCCTGATCCCCTGACCATCGTCACGCAGTGACACCATCCGCCGGCTGAGCCGGCCCAGCGAAGGACACCATGGGCGACCTGTTCAACAGCATCCTGGCCCCGATCGAGTGGCTCGTGGCCTGGATCATGTTCGGCTTCCACGAGGCCCTCACCACCATCGGGCTGCCTGCCGACGGCGGACTGACCTGGGCCCTGTCGATCGTGGGCCTCGTCGTCGTCATGCGCGCGGCGATGATCCCGCTGTTCGTCAAGCAGATCAAGGCATCGCGCAAGATGCAGCTGATCCAGCCCGAGCTGCAGAAGATCCAGAAGAAGTACAAGGGCAAGACCGATCCCGAGTCCCGCCAGGCGATGACCCAGGAGACGATGGAGCTGTACAAGAAGGAGGGGACCAACCCCTTCAGCTCGTGCCTTCCCATCCTCGTCCAGTCGCCGTTCTTCTTCGGCCTCTTCCGGGTCCTCAACGGCCTCGACGAGATCGCCTCCGGCAAGACCGAGCCCATCGGTCCGATCTCGAAAACCGTTGCCTCGCAGGCGGAGTCGGCCACCCTCTTCGGTGCGCAGCTGTCGGACTACTTCCTCGGGGCCAACAACGTCTCGACCCAGGTCGTCACCGTCGTCCTCATCATCCTCATGTCGGCGACGACGTTCCTCACCCAGCGCCAGCTGATGACCAAGAACATGCCGCAGTCGGCGCTGGACAGCCCGTTCGCCAAGCAGCAGAAGCTCCTGCTCTACATCTTCCCGGTGATCTTCGCCGTGTCCGGCATCAACTTCCCGATCGGTGTCCTCATCTACTGGTTCACCACCAACGTGTGGTCGATGACCCAGCAGTTCTACGTCATCCGCCGCATGCCGGCCCCGGGCTCCGCGGCCGAGCGCGCCTACCACGAGCGGCTCAAGCGCAAGGGCAAGCAGGTGCCGGGGGCGGCGGTCGCGGCGGCGTCCACCGACGACGCCTCGGACGTCGACGAGGCGGCCAAGAGCGGTCAGCGGGTGCAGCCGAAGTCGAAGAAGCGCGCCAAGGGCGCCGGCAAGGCCGGTGGGAAGTCCGGCGGCGGCTCGTCCTCCGGCGGCTGAGCGCCCCGTCCCCCGGGGCGCACCACGCCCCGACCCCCCAGTCCTGATCCGTCCTCCCGTCTGGAGTGCACATGAGCGAGAACACGACCGAGACCACCGACGCCCCCGAGGCAGCCGAGGCACCCGAGGTCGCCGTGCCGGCGCCGGCGGACAGCCAGGCCCCGGCGGCCGACGAGACGGCGCAGACCGAGCCCGCCGGCGACACCGCCTCGCAGCCGCCGACCACCGGGTCGGACGACGACGCGGCGAGCACCGACGACTCCGAGGGTGGGACGGACGGCGGTGAGGGTGGTTCGCGCCGTTCCGGGCGCCGGGCGCAGCTCGAGCGCGAGGGTGAGGTCGCGGCCGACTTCCTCGAGACGCTGCTCGACATCTGTGACCTCGACGGGGACCTCGACGTCGACATCGACGGCGACCGCGCCGCGGTGGCCCTCGTCGACAGTGACGAGGGGCGCGTGCCGCGCCGCCTCGTGGGGTCCGACGGACAGGTGCTCGAGGCGCTCCAGGAGCTGACCCGACTCGCCGTCCAGGCCGAGACGGGTGAGCGGAGCCGGCTGATGCTCGACGTCGCCGGGCACCGGGCCGAGCGGCGCGCATCCCTCGTGACGCTGGCGCAGTCGG
>QAXK01005257.1:0-20281 GCA_004335735.1 Chlorella sp. KRBP
GAATGTGTCAGCTCTCGTCGTGCCGGGCGTCCACGAATCGACGAATGTGTCAGCTCTCGTCGTACCCGTGGGTGGCGGTCAGCGGGCGGCGAGGGCCGTGAGGAACCGCTTGGCGACCGGCGCGGCCACCGTCCCACCGCTGGCGCCCTCCTCGACGAGGACCGCAAACGCGACGTCGCCCTGGTAGCCGGTGAACCAGCAGTACGGCTTCTCGTCGACGCCGTGGTCGGCCGTACCGGTCTTGCCGCGCACCGTGCCGCCCGGGGTGCCGCGCAGCGCGGTCGCCGTCCCTGACGAGACGACCTCGGCCATCATCGAGCGCAGCTGCCCGACCGCCTGCCCGTCGAGCGGCGCCGGTCGCGGTGTGCCGGAACCGCTCCGGACGAGCACCGGAGGCAGGTAGGTGCCGCGGCCGACGCTCGCCGACATCACGGCCAGCGCCAGCGGCGAGACCTCGGTGCGGGCCTGTCCGATGACGGCCGCCGCCTGGTCGGTGCCCTTGCGGGTCTCCGGGATGCTGCCGTCGAACGCGCCGCTCACCCCGAGCCCGTCGGCCCATCCCGCACCGATGCCGAGCGCCTTCGCGGCCGCGGTGAGGTCGGTGGTCCCCAGCTCCTGCGAGAGCGAGATGAACGCGGTGTTGCACGAGTGCGCGAAGTCCTGGGAGAACGGCACCGACCCGGGGATGGACTCGCCCGCGTAGTTGCGGAACGAGCGCCCGTCGACGGTGACGGTCTTCGGGCACGACACGGTGCTCGACGGCGTCGTGACGCCCTTCGTCAGGTACGCGTACGTGCTCGCGATCTTGAAGGTCGATCCCGGCGGGTACTTCCCGGTGATCGCCCGGTCGAAGCCGCTGGCGGGCGAGTTGGCCGCCGCGAGAACCTCGCCGGTCTTCACGTCGACCGCGACGACGGCGCCCGGCACGCTGAGCCGTGAGTCGGCGAGCGCCTTCTCGGCGGCGCTCTGGACCCGTGGGGCGAGGGTCGTCGACACGTCCTTCCCGTCGGTGGCCTGCGTCGAGAAGAGGGTGGCGCCGCCCGTCACCGTGACGGCGAGCCCCGGCGTCCCCGCGAGGGTCGTGTCGTACTGCGCCTGCAGGCCGCTGCGTCCGGCGCGGTCGCCCGCCGCGTACCGGCCCTCGCTCTTCTCCACGATCTCGGCGGTCACCTCGCCGACGGTGCCGAGCAGCGGCTGACCGAAGGTGCGGGTCGGGCCGAGCGGCTGGGTGGCGGTCGGTGCGATGACCCCGGTGATGGCCGCGAGCCGCGCCTTGCGCGAGGCGTAGTCGGACTCCCGGTAGGTGATGACGGGGATGGGGGCCTGGGAGCCGGTGCGCCGCCGGTCGGCGAGGGCCTTGCTGACCGAGCCCTTCGTGACCCCGGTGACCTGCTCGAGCGCGGTCGCACCCGCCGCGTCGGCGCGCACGGGGTCGAGCTGCACCTGGTACACGGTGCCCTGGGGCATCAGCGGCTCGCCGTCGCGGTCGAGCAGGTCCCCGCGGGCGGGGGCCGTCCGCTCGAGGGACATCGTCTGCCCGGCCGCGAGGTCCGGGTGCCACCGGGTGCCGTCGGCCGGGCCGGTGACGAGCCACCGGCCGTCGCGCTCGACGAGTCGGACGGGGGCGGTGTAGCGCCAGGCGACCTTGCCGGGAAGGGTCCAGGTCACGACGACCGACGAGGCGGCCGTGCCGCCGTCGCGTCGGACCGCACGGGCCTCGACCGCGGCCGGCGCCTCACCCAGCCCCTCGACGGCTGCCGCCCAGTCCGCCGCCGCCCCCGACTCCACGAACGGCACCCGGGAGAGGTCCCCGGCCCGCCAGCCCTCGACGTACCGCGTCAGAGCGGCCCGGGCGGCATCGTCGCGACCGGACTCCCGGTGCAGCCACCACCACGCGCCCCCGGCACCGACCCCCACCACGAGGAGGACCCCCAGCACCCACGCCACCCGTCGTCCCATGGGCCCCATCCTCCCCGACGGGGCGCCGAGCCGCGGCCGGGCGGGGAGACGGGCGCGGCGACCTGCGCCGTTCCGGGCCCGCCCACAGCAACACTCCGTACACTCGTCGGGTCGCCCACGCGCGCCCTCTCGCCGCCGCCATCGTCCGTGGGCCCCCCACCTGAAGGAGATCCCCCGTGTCGGAACCCAGCCGGCGCACCCGGTCGCAGGCGCGGTCCGCCGCGACGCGCTCGACGCGCAAGCGCCGCGTGGTCCTCGGGGGCACGGCCGTCGTGGTCGTCCTCGCCCTCCTCGCCGGCTTCGTGTGGTGGCGGCTCGAGGGGAACATCAGCCGGCTCGACATCAGCGGGTCCCTCGCGAGCGACCGGCCCACCGTGGCCGACGGCCCGCTGAACATCCTCCTCATCGGGTCCGACACCCGCGTCGGCCAGGACTCGCCCGACGCCGCCGAGGTCTCCGGCGCCCGCTCGGACACCACGCTCGTCGCGCACCTGTCCGCCGACCGCAAGCACGTGACCGTCGTGTCCATCCCGCGCGACTCGATGGTGCCCATGCCCCCGAACTGCGACGCCAAGGTGCCGAAGAGCCAGTGGCCGGTGCAGCAGTTCAACGCGGCGTTCAGCCTCGGCGGTCCGGCGTGCCTCATCAACACGATCGAGGGCAACACCGACCTGTTCATCAACCACTTCGCGGTCGTCGACTTCAGCGGCTTCCAGGGGATGGTCGACGCCCTCGGCGGTGTACCCGTCTGCACCCCCGTCGCGATCGACGACCCCAAGGCCCACCTCAAGCTGGCCGCGGGCCGGCACACGCTCGACGGCAAGCAGGCGCTCGGCTACGTCCGGGTCCGCTACACCGAGGGCGACGGCTCCGACCTCGGCCGGATCAAGCGCCAGCAGGCCTTCCTCTCCTCGATCGTCCAGGAGGCCACGCGCACCTCGCTCCTGCTCCGGCCCGACAAGCTCTACGGGTTCCTCGACGCCGCGACCCGGTCGCTGACCACCGACGAGGACCTCGGGCTCGGCACGATGCGGGACATCGCGACCTCGGTCAAGGACGTCGGGGTCGGCAACGTCGCGTTCGTGACCGTGCCCGTCGAGACCTACCCGAAGGACGCGAACCGGGTGCAGTGGACGGCGGCCGCCGACACGCTCTGGCAGGTGATGCGGGCCGACGAGCCGGTCACCGGCAAGCCGAAGGCCAGCGCGACGCCCTCGGCGAGCCCGACACCGCTCACCGTGAGCCCGGCGAAGATCGAGGTCGTCGTCGTCAACGCCACCGGCACCGGCGGCCTCGCCGCGCAGGTCGCCGACGCCCTGCGCGTCCAGGGCTTCGCCGGGGTCACGACCGCCTCGACCGCCGAGCGGCCGACAGGCGTCCAGGTGGCCTACGCCCCGGGCGACGAGGAGGCGGCGCGCACGGTCGCGGCGGCCTTCCCCGGGTCGCGGACCACCGAGGACGCCTCGCTCGACGGGGCGGTCCGCGTCACCGTCGGTGCCGGGGCCAGGAACGTCGTCGAGGTCCCCAACCGGCTCGGGAAGGACCCGCTGCCGAAGCCCTCGGTCACGGCGCCGGCCCCGACCGCCTCGATCGAGGCGCGCACCGCGGACCAGGACATCTGCTCCTGACCGCGCCCTGACCCGCCCCCGTCCCCGCCCGGCCGCCGGTCGATGCAAAAGCGTGGGGTGCCGATGGTTTGCGGTCCGGTGCACGCCCGGGGTCTCCCCACGGGGCCCGGAACTTGGTTTCATGCCCACGGACCCGCGAGGCCTCGCGCGAAAGGACCTCCTCCCGTGACCGCACTCACCACGACGGCAGCCGACCTGGGCGTGCCCTCCCCCACGTACGACCGCTCCTCGGCGACGGTGGGCATCGTCCACTTCGGCTTCGGCAACTTCCACCGCTCCCACCAGGCGATGTACCTCGACCGCCTCATGGAGACGGGGGAGGGGCTGGACTGGGGCATCTGCGGGGTCGGGGTGCTGCCGCAGGACGCCGCGATGCGTGACGCGATGCGGGCCCAGGACTGCCTCTTCACCCTCGTCGTGCGCCACCCCGACGGCTCGCTGGAGCCGCGCGTCGTGGGGTCGGTCCTCGAGTACCTCCACGGGCCGGAGGACGCCGCCACGGTCCAGCAGCGGCTGCTGGACCCCGCCGTGCGCATCGTCAGCCTGACGGTCACCGAGGGCGGCTACCTCAAGAACGCCGCGACGGGCGAGTTCGACCCGACCGACGCCTCGGTCGTCCACGACGTCGAGCACCCCGAGGACCCCCGCACCGCCTTCGCGTACGTCGTGGAGGGCCTGCGCCGCCGCCGGGAGGCCGGGATGGCCCCGTTCACGGTGCTCTCCTGCGACAACCTCCAGGGCAACGGTGACGTCGCCCGCCGGACCATCACCGGGTTCGCCCGGCTGATCGACCCCGGCCTGGCGGACTGGATCGAGGCCGAGGTCGCCTTCCCGAACTGCATGGTCGACCGGATCACCCCCGCCACGACCGACGCCGACCGCGAGACCCTCGCCCGCGACTTCGGCATCGAGGACCGCTGGCCGGTACCCGCCGAACCGTTCACCCAGTGGATCGTCGAGGACGAGTTCCCCCTCGGCAGACCGCAGCTGGAGTCGGTCGGGGTGCAGTTCGTCGACGACGTCGGCCCCTACGAGCTGATGAAGCTGCGGCTCCTCAACGCGAGCCACCAGGCCCTGGCCTACCTCGGAGCACCCCTCGGCTACGTCCTCGTCGACGAGACGATGCGCGACGAGCGGGTCCGCACCTACCTCGAGCGCTACATGGCCGACGAGGCGGCGCCGACGCTCGGCGAGCTCCCCGGCATCGACCTCCCCGCCTACATGGCCACCCTCCTCGAGCGCTTCGCCAACCCCGGCATCCGCGACACCCTCGTCCGGCTCGCGACGGACGGCGCGAACCGGATGGCGACCTTCACCCTCCCCGCGGTGAGGGCCAACCTCGAGGCCGGGCGGCCCATCGCCCTCGGTGCGCTGATGGTCGCCGCCTGGGCCGAGTACTGGGCGCTCATCGCGCGAGGAGGCCTGCCAGACAGCGAGATCCCACCGGACGTGCACGCCGACGCGATGCGGGCAACAGCCGCCGACGACGACCCCGCGGCCTTCCTGGGCCTCGAGACCGTCTTCGGTGACCTCGGGGCCGACCCGACCTTCCGGGAGGCGTTCCTGCAGGCCCGGTCGGCCCTCGCGGCGGAGGGTGTCGCCGCGACCCTCGACGAGGCCCTCGCGCGCTGACCCGTGGTGGGCGCCGTCAGTCGTCCACGGGGGCCCGCCGGCCGAGGCTGAAGACCTCGGGCGGCGGCTTCTGCGAGGACTCGAGCTTCCGGTAGGTCGTCGGGGTGGTGCCGACCTCCGAGAGGAACTGCCGGTTGAAGTTCGCCATGTTGTGGAAGCCGCTCATGGTGGCGACCTGGGCGATGGCGTGGTCGGTGGTGTCGAGGAGCCGGCGCGCGTGGGCGATCCGCAGCTTCTTGACCATGTTGCTGAAGGTCATGCCGGTCGCGGACTTGAAGTACTTCGAGAAGGTCGGCTCGGACATGTAGGCCATCCGGGCGGCCGTGGCGAGCCGGATGTCGCCGGTGAGGTTCTCGAAGATGTAGGCGAGACCGGCCTCGACCGCGCCGAGCGAGTTGGCGTCGGTGGGGCGCCCGAGCCACTCGCTCGCCACGACCTCGCGGTCCTCGGCGGGGGCGCGGGCGAAGAGCGCGAGCAGCTTGAAGAGGTGCGAGATCTGCTCGGCGCCCTGGCTGCGGACGACGTCGAGGATGGTCTCGGCGGCGCGCCACGCGGTGGCCCCGGAGAAGACCAGCCCGCGGGTGGACTGCTGGAGGACGTCCCCGACCTCCTGGAGCTCGGGGATCAGCTCCATGCAGCCCCGGATCCACTCGTCGGTGAACTGGATGACGGCGTCGCGGTCGACGGCCACCTGCCCGGGCGGCAGGTCGCTCACCCAGTCGTGCGGCAGGTTCGGGCCGAGGATGCTCACGTGGCCCGGCGAGAAGGTGCCCACGTGGTCGCCGGCGATGAAGCTGCCGTGCGACTTGGTGATGAGGTGGATCTCGTACTCGGGGTGGGCCCCCCAGCCGCAGATCTCGCTCGGGAAGTCGTGGGTCAGCGTGCGGACGGCGTGCTGGGGGTGCGGCGGGATGATCTCGCGCCGCGGGGCAGTGGGGTAGGGGCCGCGCACGAGCGTGCGGTCGCCCTCGACCCCCTCGACGGTCAGGGAGGGGAAGCCGGCGAGGTGTGCTCGCGGGGTGCCCGTGGACTGATACGAAATCGTCACCACTCCTCGTTGACAGCCTCGTCTCCGCCGGACTCACCACCGTGCCACCCTGCGGCCTCGCTCACCCGTGGCGGGGGCCGCACGGGTGAGCACTGGAAAAATAGTATCGAAACAGCGGGGGTGATGGTGCTTGTCGCCGTGTGCCGGCGCTTCCTACATTGCCGGTGTTCCAGGCGGCAAGGCGCATCGGAACGCCCCCGGAGGCATCCGGGACCTCGTCTCCTCCCGCGGTCGGGAGGGACAGACCTACCAAAGGAGTTAGGAATGCTCTCTTCGAAGCGAGCCCTGACCTTCGGCGCCGGTGCGCTGGCTTCGGCCCTCGCCCTCGCGGCCTGCTCGTCGGGGAACGTCTCCACCGACAGCGGGTCCGGCGGCGGTGACGCCGGGGGCAAGGTCACCCTCAACCTGGCCACCGTCAACAACGGCCAGATGAAGGACATGGAGAAGCTCAAGACCGAGTACGAGAAGGCGAACCCCGGCACGACGGTCAACTTCCAGGTCATGGAGGAGGGCGACCTGCGCGCCGCCGTGACCGCGGACGTCGCCAGCGGCGCCGGCCAGTACGACGTCGTGACCATCGGGGCGTACGAGACGCCCCAGTGGGGCAAGAACGGCTGGCTCGTCGACCTCACGGGGGACCTCAAGTCCGACGCGTCCTACGACGTCGACGACATCCTGCCCCCGGTGCGCGACGTCAACACGTTCGACGGCAAGCTCTTCGCGGTCCCGTTCTACGGCGAGTCCTCGATCCTCATGTACAACAAGGACCTCCTCTCCAAGGCCGGTGTCACCCTCGGCGAGACGCCCACCTGGCAGCAGGTCGCGGACGCCGCGAAGAAGGTCAACACCGCCGACACCGCCGGCATCTGCATGCGCGGCAAGCCCGGCTGGGGTGACCTCTTCGCCCCGCTGACCACGGTCGTCCAGACCTTCGGCGGCAACTGGTACGACGACCAGTGGAACGCCACCGTGAACACGCCGGAGTGGAAGGAGGCCGTCACCTTCTACAAGACGATGCTCGACCAGTCCGGTGAGAAGGACCCGGTGTCCTACAGCTTCAACGAGTGCCTCACCGCCCTCAAGGAGGGCAAGGCCGCGATGTGGGCCGACGCCTCCGTCGCCGCGTCCCTCCTCGAGGCCGACGACTCGCCGGTCAAGGGCAAGATGGGCTACGCCCACATGCCGGTGAACAAGACCGAGCAGTCCGGCTGGCTCTGGAGCTGGAACCTCGCCATCCCGTCGTCCACGAAGAACAAGGACGCCGCGCTGAAGTTCGTCAAGTGGGCCACGAGCAAGGACTACATCAAGCTCGTCGGCGAGAAGATCGGCTGGTCCAACGTGCCCCCGGGCTCGCGGACCTCGACCTACGAGATCCCGGAGTACAAGGAGGCCGCGGCCGCCTACGCCCCGATCACGCTCGAGGTCATGAGCTCGGTCAACCCGAAGCAGCCGGGCGTCAACCCGCAGAAGTGGACGGGCATCCAGTACGTCTCGATCCCCGAGTTCCAGGACGTGGGCAACCAGTGCGCCCAGCTCGTGGCGGACTACATCGCCGGCCGCAGCTCGGTCGACGACGCCCTCTCGAAGTGCCAGACCCTGGCCCAGGCCGCCGGGGACAAGCAGAAGGGCTGACCCCAGCCCACCGTGAGCCGCGGGTGCCGGGGTCGGGTCTCCACCGACCGATCCCGGCACCCGCCGCCACATCGTCGTCCACCTGCCTGCACAAGGGAGTGCCCAGATGTCCCTCAAAGAGCTCGACGCCGTGGAGGCGAAGACCGCCACCGAACCGAGGCGGGTGAACAAGAGGGAGCTGTGGTCCGCGCGCGGCCTGCTGCTCCCGGCGATCATCTTCCTGGTCCTGCTGACGCAGGTGCCGTTCGTGGTGACGATCGTCTACTCGCTGCTCAAGTGGAACCTGCTCTACCCCAACGACCGCGGCTTCACCGGCTTCGACAACTACGTCTCGGCGCTGACCTCGGGGGACCTCTGGCCCTCGATCGTCGCGACCGTCCTCATCACCGCGTTCTCGGTCATCCTCTCGGTCGTCCTCGGCATGCTCTTCGCCGTCCTGCTCGACCGTGAGTTCCGGGGCCGGGCGATCGCCCGCACCCTGATGATCACCCCGTTCCTCGTGATGCCGGCCGCGGCCTCGCTCATCTGGAAGTACTCGATGTTCGACACGAACATCGGGATCCTCAACTGGCTCAGCCGGACCCTCGGCCTGCCGGTCGTCTCGTGGTCGACCGAGCACCCGATGCTCAGCGTCGTCATCGTGCTGACCTGGCAGTTCACCCCCTTCATGATGCTCATCCTGCTGGCCGGTCTGCAGGGCCAGGACAAGGGCATCCTCGAGGCGGCGCAGGTCGACGGCGCCGGCACCTGGCGGACCTTCACCTGGATCACGCTGCCGCACCTGCGGATGTACATCGAGATCGGCGTGCTGCTCGGGGCGGTCATCATCCTCCAGGTCTTCGACCCGATCGCCATCCTCACGAAGGGGACGGGCGGCACGAAGACCCTCGCCTACCTGCTCTACGAGCGCGCCTTCATCGGGCTCGACGTCGGGCAGGCCGCGGCGTACGGCGTCGTCACGGTGATCCTGACGATCATCGTCGCCACGATCGCCCTCCGAACCCTCTTCAAGGTCTTCATGGCAGGAGGCAGCCGATGAACCGCTCGCTGCGCGGCTCGCTCGTCACCCTCGTCACGTGGGTGCTCGTCCTCGCGTTCTTCTTCCCCGTCTTCTGGATGATCCTCAACGGGTTCAAGCCGGAGTCGGTCGCGTCCTCGGTCAACCCGTCGGTGTTCTTCTCGCCGTCGACCGAGGGCTACCAGCTGGCGATGGACCGGGGGATGAAGGGCTACCTGCTCAACTCGGTCACGGCGTCGGTCACGGCGACGATCATCGCGGTCGTCCTGGCCATCCCCGCGGCGTACGCCCTGTCGATCCGGCGGGTCAAGAACGTCGAGAACGCGCTGTCGTTCTTCATCTCGACGCGCTTCATGCCGCTCGCGGCGGTCGTCCTGCCGCTCTTCATGATCCTCAAGACCTTCGGGCTGCTCGACAACATCTACATGCTCGCCGTGGTCTACGGCGCGGTGAACCTGCCCGTGGCGGTGTGGATGATGCGCTCGTTCTTCCTCGAGGTGCCGTTCGAGATCATCGAGGCGGCGCGGGTCGACGGCGCGGGGCTCGGCCGCGAGATCTTCCGGGTCGCGCTGCCGCTCGTCCTGCCGGGCGTGGCCTCGGCGGCGCTCATCACGTTCATCTTCAGCTGGAACGAGTACTTCCTCGCGACGCTGCTCACCTCCTCGGCCGCCCGCACGACGCCCCCGTTCCTCGGGTCCTTCGTCGACGGCCGTGGGCAGTTCCTCGCGGTGCTCTCGGCGGCGGCGACCATCGCCGCGCTGCCGGTGATCGTCGCCGGGTGGGTCGCGCAGAAGCAGCTCGTCCGCGGCCTCTCGATGGGAGCGATCAAGTGACCGGAGCGGTCCTCGTCGTGGGCGGGGCGGCCTGATGCCCGCCCCGTCCCGCGACCTCACCGACACCGTCGTCGTCGTCACCGGTGCCGGGGGCGGGATCGGCGGCGCGACCGTCGGGCTCGCGCTCGAAGCCGGCGCGCGGGTCGTCGCCGGCGACCTGCGGGCCGACGGCCTCGACCGGCTCGTCGAGGAGTGGGGGCCCGAGCGGCTCACCACGGTGCTCGGCGACGTCCGGGACGAGGCGACGTCCGAGCGGCTCGTCGCGGCCGGGGTCGAGGCCTTCGGGCGGGTCGACTCCGTCGTCGCGAACGCGGCCGTCGGCTTCTACGGCGGGCTGCTCGACTACTCCGCCGAGCAGGTCGAGCTGATGGTCGACGTCACCGTCAAGGGCACGATCTGGCTGTCCCGGGCCGCCGTCCGGCAGTTCCGGCGCCAGGGCGACGGCGGCGACGTCGTCGTCATCGGCTCGGTCGCCGGCCTGCTCATCGGCGGCGGCAAGGAGGCCGTGTACGCCGCCACGAAGGGCGCCCAGGTCAACCTCGGCTACGCCATGGACCGCGAGCTGCGCTCCGAGGGCATCCGGACGACCGTCATCGCCCCGGCCGGGGTCAACACGGCGTTCGCCGCCGCCGACGGACGCTTCGGTGAGGGCGACCCCTCGAGCGGGCCGTTCATGGAGCCGGCCGACATCGCCGGCGCCGTGGTGCACACGCTGCAGCAGCCCCGACGGATGCGCACCGAGCTCTGGACGCTGTGGAGCCTGGCCGAGGAGCACTGACACCGAGACCGCCGTCGGGTCGACCCCCTGCCCCGACCCGACGGCCACCGCACGGAGCCCTCGGGAGTGACTGGGCCTTCCCGGGGGCTTCGTCACGTCCGGCACCCCCCGGACTCCGGCTCCCACCCGCCGGCTCCCACCCGTCGAAGGTACAGAACACGCCGTGCGCGCCGAGGTGCACGCGGCGTGTTCTGTACCTTCGACGGGTTCAGCGGAGGCGGAGGGAGCCGCCGGGGCGGAGGGTTCGTCCCTGACCCCCGCCTCCCGGCATCCCCACGCCCCCGGAACGAGCGAAGTCCCCCGGGGGCGTGGGGCTTCCCCGGGGGACTTCTCTCGTGCGGAGGCGGAGGGATTTGAACCCTCGATGGGCGGTTAGCCCAAACCGCATTAGCAGTGCGGCGCCATAGACCGGACTAGGCGACGCCTCCAACGCCTGCACAGGGTAACGGGCGGCGCACCCGCGGGGCAAAGCGGTGGACACGTGGGGCGCGCCGGCGGCGCGGACCGTTCGGCCGAGGCCGTTCCCGGGACGCCACCCGCGCCCCGGTGCCACACTGCCGCCGTGTCGATGCCGCCGTTCCCCCAGCCGCCGTCCGCGTCGCCGGTCCACCCGGCCCCCGCCGGCCCGGACCCCATGGCGCTCCCGGCCCTGCCGTACACCGCGCCGGCCGGGCAGCCCTCCTCCGGTGGGGGCGCGGCGCTGGGCTGGGCGATCGGGGCGGCCGTCGCCGCGGGCCTCGCCGTCGTGCTGTCGGTCGTCGCGCTGCTCCTGGCCGGCAGCGGGGCCTTCGCCGACCCCGGCTACGACGACGGCTTCGGCGAGCCGGTGCGCGGTCAGGTGGCGGGCCTGCCGGCCGGGGCCGCCCTGAGCGGCGACCGCCTCGAGTGGGCGGTCGACGTCGCCGAGCGCGAGCTGGGCTGGGTCATCGAGGACCTCAGCTGCCCGGACACCGCGGCGGTGACGACCTCGACGGTCGTCGTCTGCACCGGGAGCTACGACGACGTCGACTGGACCGGCGCCGTGCTGTTCGAGGACTCCACGGGCGGCTTCGTCATCGCCGAGTTCTGACCCCGGGCAGGAGCGAACACCCACCAGCGCATCGCGAGGTACTTGACCGCGGTCGCCGCCACCGTGGTCGCGGCCACGACGGCGGTCTCGACCCAGGTCGGCGCCCCCGGGAGCAGCCGGGCGAGGAGGGCGAGCCCGCCGGCCGTCATCCCGAGCGTCAGCACGAAGACGACCAGCCCCTGCAGCTGGTGCCGGGCCACGCCCTCACGACCCCGGATGCCGAAGGTCCAGCGACGGTTGGCCCACGTGTTCCACACGGCCGCGACGAGCAGGGCGAGGGCGTTGGCGACCTGGGGTGCGCCGAGGACCTGCCGCAGCAGCACGAACCCGCCGAGGTGGACGAGGGTGCTCGCGGCGCCGACGACGGCGAAGACGACGAGCTCGCGGGCCAGCCGGCCCCGGCGGGGGCGGTCGCCGGCCCGTGTCGCCACGGGCCGGCGACCCGCGAGGCTGGTCACTGCCCCGTCCCGGTCGGCTGCGTCAGGTCGTAGTAGGTCTGACCACCGAGCGTCACCGTGGTGAAGCTCTCCGACGCCCAGGTGTTGATCTGGTCCGCGACGTCGGACCCGCCCTGCTGGCCCCGGAACCCACCGCCGGTGGCGAGGTAGTGGATCTTCCCGTCGGCCACGTACTGCTTGAACTGCGCCAGCGTGGGCGAGGGGTCGGACCCGTTGAACCCGCCGATGGCCATGACCGGCCGCTCCGTGGCCAGCTGGAGGGCCGCGGCGTTCTGCGACCCGACGGCCGCGGCAACCCAGGTGTAGGAGTCGGCGTCGGCGGTCAGGGCCGCGACGACCTCGGCCGAGGGGGTGGTGCCGTCGAGGAGACCGCCCATGCCGCCGCCGGCTCCGCCACGACCGGTCGTGGTCCCGCCCTGGGCGTTCGGGCCGCCGAAGGGAGTCGTGCCGCCGTTGGGGTTGGTCGTCGTGGTCCCACCCGGGGCCGTGCCGCCGGGAGGGCCGCCCGGGCCGCCGCCGGGCATCCCGCCGCCACGTCCGCCCGGGCCCCCGGTCGAGGGGCCGGCGGTGACGATCGACCCGCTGTGGCCGCTCGAGAGGGTGCTCGCCGCGTAGGCCGCTGGACCGGCGAGCCCCGACACGACCGCCGCCGCCGCGACCGCGGCCAGCGCCCGCCGGTGCAGCCGGCCGACGACGAGGAAGGCCAGGGCCGCGGCCAGCCCGAGCGCGAGGACGCCGAAGCGGAGCCAGCCGTCGTACGCGGTGGTGCGGGAGAGGAGGACGAAGGCCCAGACCGACGCCGCGGCCGTGCCCGCGGACAGGGTCAGCGCACCGAGCGCCTCGCGCCGTCGCTGCCACGCCTCCCCGGCGCCCATCCCGACGAGGGCCGCGATGGCCGGCGCCAGGGCGACGGTGTAGTACTCGTGGAAGATGCCCTGCATCAGGGAGAACACGGCGGCGGTCACGGCGAGCCACGACCCCATCGCGAGGTAGGCGGCACGTCGGCCGTCGGTGCGCGGGGCCCGTCCGCGCAGGGCCAGGCCGCCGACGAGGAACACGAGGGCCGCCGGGACGAGCCACGAGATCTGGCCGCCGACGGAGGAGTCGAACATCCGGGTCAGGCCGGTGCCGCCGGAGAAGGGCCCCCCGCCCCCGCCACCGACCCGGCCGACCTCGGAGCCGTCGAGCCGGCCGAGGCCGTTGTAGCCGAAGGTCAGCTCGAGGAACGAGTTCGTCTGGCTCCCGCCGATGTACGGCCGCATCGACGCGGGGACGAGCTCGACGACGGCGACCCACCAGCCCGCCGAGGCGAGGAAGGCCCCGGCGGAGGCGAGCCCGCCGACGACGCGGCGGCGCAGTGTGGTGTCGGCGCACAGCATCCAGACCAGTGCGACGGCCGGGACGACGAGGAGCACCTGCAGGCTCTTGGTGAGGAACCCGAACCCGGTGAACACGCCTGCGAGCGCGATCCACCGCACCGAGCCGGCCTCGACCGCCCGCAGCGTCGCCCACACGGCGAGGGCCATGAGGAGGGTCAGCAAGGCGTCGGGGTTGTTGAAGCGGAACATCAGCACCGCGACCGGCGTCAGCGCCAGGGCCGCCCCGGCGAGCAGGGCCGCCCCGTGCCCGAACCGGCGGCGGACCGACGCGTGGACCACGGCAACCGTCCCGACACCCATGAGCACCTGCGGCAGGAGCATCGCGAACGACGACAGCCCGAGGAGGCGCACGGACAGCGCCATGACCCAGAGCGAGGCCGGCGGCTTGTCGACGGTGATGGCGTTGCCGCCGTCGAGGCTGCCGAAGAAGAACGCCTTCCACGAGACGCTGCCCGCCTGGACCGCGGCGGAGTAGAAGCTGTTGGCCCAGCCGCTCGCCGTGAGGTTCCAGAGGTACGCGGCGCCGGTGAGGACGAGCAGCGCGAGGAGGGCGGGGCGTCCCCACGCCGGGTCCTCCTCGGGGCCCCGGACGAACCGGGTGAGGTGGGCGCGCCCGCGACCCGTCGTGCCGGGGGTGGGCCGGGGCGGGGTCTCGTCGTGGGCGGCCGGGGCCTCGTGACGGGTGGTCGGCGGCAGGGTCGCGGTGTCCATGTCCTCACGGTCGGGCGCGGCCCTGTGGCCGACCTGTGGGCGTCCTGTCGTGCCTGGATGAGCCGGTGCGAGAATCGACCGGTGTCCGTCACCGTCCGACCCGCCCGCCCCGAGGAGCTCTCGGACGTCGGGGAGCTCACGCTCGCCGCCTACGCCGCAGGCGGCGACATGACGCGGGAGCACCCTTACGCCGCAACGCTGCTGGATGCCGAGGCGCGGTGGCGCGAGGCCGTCCTGCTCGTCGCGGAGGACGACGACGGCCGGCTGCTCGGCACCGTCACCTTCGTCCGGCCCGGAACGCCGTTCGCCGAGATCGGCGGGCCGGGCGAGGCCGAGGTCCGCACGCTCGCCGTCGCCCCGGAGGCCCAGGGGCGCGGGGTGGGGCGGCTGCTCAACGAGGCGTGCGTCGAACGGGCCCGTGCCGAGGGCTGCCGGGCCGTCGTCCTCTCGAGCGGGTCCTGGATGCACGCCGCCCACCGCCTCTACGGACGGATGGGGTTCGCGCGCACGCCCGAGCGCGACTGGAGGCCGCGGCCCGACGTCGACCTCCTCGCCTTCCGCCTCGACCTCTGACCCCGCGACCCACCCCACTCATTGCCCACGACCCACCGCTCGGGCGCCCTGGAGGGCCTTCCGAGGTGGGTTCCGGGCAAGAAGTCGGGTCAGGTGGCCGGGAGGAGGACCGAGAAGGTCGTCGCCCCGGGCTGCGAGTCGACCTCGACCCGTCCGCCGTGCGCCTGCCCGACCGCCGCGACGATCGAGAGCCCGAGCCCGGTGGAGCCCTTCTCCCGGCTGCGCGAGTCGTCACCTCTCGTGAACCGCTCGAAGACCTTGGGCTGGAGCGCGTCGGGGATGCCGGGGCCGTTGTCGGACACCGAGATCCGCACCATCGACCCCTCGGGACGCAGCCGCGTGACGACCTTCGTCCCCGAGGGGGTGTGGGTCCGGGCGTTGGCGAGCAGGTTGGCGAGGATCTGGTGGAGGCGGGCGCCGTCGCCCGTGACCTCGACGGGCTCCTCGGGCAGGTCGAGCTCCCAGGCGTGGTCGGGCGAGGCGGCGTGGGCGTCGCTCACGGCGTTCATCGCCAGCAGCGTGAGGTCGACCGGCTCGCGCTCGAGCGGTCGCCCGGAGTCGAGACGGGCCAGCAGCAGCAGGTCCTCGACGAGCTCCTGCATCCGCAGCGCCTCGGACTCCACCCGCCCGATGGCGTGGGTGACCGTGCCGGGCACCGGTTCGCTCTCGCGGCGGGTCAGCTCGGCGTAGCCGCGGATGGAGGCGAGCGGCGTGCGCAGCTCGTGCGAGGCGTCGGCGACGAACTGCCGCACCCGCATCTCGCTGTCCTGCCGGGAGCGGAGCGCGGACTCGACGTCGTCGAGCATCGTGTTGAGGGCCAGCCCCACCTGCCCCACCTCGGTGCGGCCGTCGGCGTCGGCCTCCGGCACCCGCACGCCCAGCGAGACGTCACCGGAGTCGAGCCGGAGGCCGGACACCTGGCGCGCCGTCGCCGCGACCCGGTCGAGCGGGGCGAGGCTGCGTCGGATGACGAGCGCCCCGCCGGCCCCGACGAGCACGAGCCCGACGACGGTGCCGCCCAGGACGAGGACGAACAGCTTGGAGAGCAGCCGGTCGACGGGCTCGGTGGAGACCCCGACGACGAACCGGCCACCGTCGCCCAGGGTGCGGGACGTCACGAGGTACTCGCCGAGGTCGTCGCCGAGGTCGACGCGCACCGACTCGGTCCCGTCCAGGCCCGCGAGGAGGCGCTCGACCTGCTCGGGCTCGAGGACGCCGTCCGTGCCGTCGGCGCGCGCGACGGAGTTCAGCGCGTTCCCGCGCGGGTCGGTGGCCACCGCCCCGGTCGCCGTGACGCCGAAGACGAGGACGTCGTCGGAG
Organism: Chlorella sp. KRBP; assembly: GCA_004335735.1. Taxonomy (NCBI): domain Eukaryota; kingdom Viridiplantae; phylum Chlorophyta; class Trebouxiophyceae; order Chlorellales; family Chlorellaceae; genus Chlorella; species Chlorella sp. KRBP. The sequence continues at coordinate 16,039 of QAXK01005257.1, forward strand.
CCGGGGGCGCCGGGCGGGCGGTCACCGCCACCGCGCGGGACCCGGCCGTCGCCGTCGGCGTCGAACACCCCGCCCCGGTCGCCGGCCCGGCCGAGCGCGCTCTGGAGGTCCTGACCCAGCTGGGCGTCGAGGTAGCGGCGGGTCTCGAGGACCGTCAGCGCGCTCGTCGCGAGCATGACGACGGTGAACAGGCCGAGGACGGCCGCCAGCAGCTGGGTGCGCAGCGTCCACCGGGACGGCGGGTGGGCCGCCACGGGGAGGTGGGGGCGTCGGCTCATCGGGTCACTCGGCCGGCTTGAGCACGTAGCCGACGCCGCGCATCGTGTGGATCATCGGGGTGCGGCCCGCGTCGATCTTCTTGCGCAGGTAGGAGATGTAGAGCTCGACGACGTTGGCCTGGCCGCCGAAGTCGTAGTTCCACACGCGGTCGAGGATCTGGGCCTTGGAGAGCACCCGCTTCGGGTTCCGCATGAGGTAGCGCAGCAGCTCGAACTCGGTGGCCGTCAGCTGGACCTCGACCCCACCGCGGGTCACCTCGTGGCTGTCCTCGTCCATCGTCAGGTCGCCCACCACGAGCAGCGAGTCGGCGTCGTCGACCGCCGCCGCGGTGCGGCGCATCAGGGCACGGAGGCGGGCCACGACCTCCTCGAGGCTGAACGGCTTGGTGACGTAGTCGTCGCCCCCGGCCGTGAGCCCCGCGACGCGGTCCTCGACGGCGTCCTTCGCGGTGAGGAACAGGACCGGGACGTTGGGGTCGTCGCCGCGCATCCGGCGCAGGACCTCGAGGCCGTCGAAGTCGGGGAGCATCATGTCGAGGACGACGGCGTCGGGGCCGAACTCCTTGGCCGCGCGCACCGCCTGCATGCCGCTGGCGGCGCTGCGCACCTCCCAGCCCTCGTAGCGCAGGGCCATCGAGAGCAGCTCGGTGAGGTTCGGCTCGTCGTCGACGACGAGCACCCGGACCGGGCTGCCGTCGAGGCGCGCGAGGGCGGTGGCGGGGGCGTTCTGCTGGCGGGTCGGCATGCGAGGAGTCTGTGTGCCGGTGCTGGGTCGATCCGATGCGCCGCCTGTGCGCTTCCTGTGGGCCACGGTCTCAGGCTGCCAGCCCGGTGCTGGCTGCGCCACAGGTCCGCCACAGGTCCGACGGTCACCGTCCGGGGACGTGTCCCCCGACCCGAGAGAGACGGACCGATGAGCGAACCCCGCGACGAGGGCCGACCGGCCCCCCGCCCCGACGAGACGACCGCCGTGCCCGCGGCCGGTGCGACGCAGGAGGTCCCGGCGGCGCCTGCTGCGCCCGGGGCGCCGGCGTGGGCGAGCCAGGAGGCCGGCCCGGCCGAGCCGGTCGTCCCCACGGTCCCCTCCGCCGACGCCGCCGCGCCCGCAGGGGCGGTCCCGGCCACCGCGGTGGCGGCCTCCGCGGAGCCGGCCTCCGGGCCGGCCCGGGACGAGTTCTCCTGGCGTCGACCGTGGTCCGGTTGGTCCTCGCCCTCCCAGTGGTCCGGTCCCCGCACCGTCGCCGCCCTCGTCGCGGCGCTCGCCATCGGGGTGCTCGGCGCGGTCGGGGCCACCGCGGCCATCGCACAGTCCGACGGCGGCGGACGGGGCGATGTCGGGCGCGGTGGGCAGCAGTTTCCCGGCGGGCCGGGCCAGCAGCCCGGCGGCGGCCAGGGGCAGCTCCCCGGCGGCGGCGGGTTCCCGGACCGGGACGGCGACGGTGACCACGGTCCGCGCGACCGGGACGGTGACGGCGACCGAGGCGGTGACCACGGCGGCGCGCCCGGGCAGGGCGGCGTGCCCGGGCAGGGCGGCTCCGGCAGCACGGACCCCGGCGACGCCAACGGCGGCGACTCCTCCTCCACCACCTGAGCACCGCCTCGCGGTCCCACGGACCCGCGAGAGGGCCCCGCCGGAGCACGGCCCCCGGCGGGGCCCCGTCATCGGGGCGCCCTGTCGCTCAGGCCTGCTCGAGGTGTTTCTTGAGCGTCGCCAGCTCGTCGGCGAGTGCTGCCGGGAGCCGGTCGCCGATCGTCGCGAACCACTCCTCGACGAGCGGCACCTCGGCCCTCCAGTCCTCGACGTCCACGCGCAGCGCCTTGGCGACCTGCTCCTCGCCGAGGTCGAGACCGGTCGTGTCGAGGGCTCCGGGCGCCGGCACGAGACCCACCGGCGTCTCCACGGCGTCGGCGGTGCCGTCGAGGCGCTCCACGACCCACTTGAGGACGCGGGCGTTGTCGCCGTAGCCCGGCCAGAGGAAGGACCCGTCCTCCTCGTCGCGGCGGAACCAGTTGACCTGGAAGATCTTCGGGAGCTTGGCGGGGTCCGCGTGCGCGCCGATGTCGAGCCAGTGCTGCATGTAGTCGCCGGCGTGGTAGCCGATGAAGGGCAGCATCGCCATCGGGTCGCGGCGCACGACCCCGACCGCGCCCGTGGCGGCGGCCGTCGTCTCGGACGAGAGGGTGGCACCGACGAAGACGCCGTGCGCCCAGTCCCGCGACTCGTAGACGAGGGGGATGGTCGTCTTCCGGCGCCCGCCGAAGAGGATCGCGTCGATCGGGACGCCGTCGGGGTTGTCGTACTCGGCCGCGATCATCGGCGTCTGCCGGGCCGGGGTCGTGAAGCGGCTGTTCGGGTGGCTCGACGGCACACCGGACTCCGGCGTCCAGTCGTTGCCCTTCCAGTCCGTGAGGTGCGCGGGCGGGACGTCGGTCAGGCCCTCCCACCACACGTCGCCGTCGTCGGTCAGGGCGACGTTCGTGAAGATCGAGCTGCCCTGCTCGATGGTCCGCACCGCCTGCGGGTTGGTGTGCATGCCGGTGCCCGGGGCGACGCCGAAGAGGCCGAACTCGGGGTTGACGGCGTAGAGCCGGCCGTCCGGCCCGAAGCGCAGCCAGGCGATGTCGTCGCCGACCATCTCGGCGCTCCAGCCCTCCAGCGCGGGCTCGATCATCGCGAGGTTGGTCTTGCCGCACTGGCTCGGGAAGGCGCCGGCGACGAAGTGGGTCCTGCCCTGGGGCGAGGTGAGCTTGAGGATGAGCATGTGCTCGGCCATCCATCCCTCGTCCCGGGCCATGGCCGAGGCGATGCGCAGCGCGTAGCACTTCTTGCCGAGGAGCGCGTTGCCGCCGTACCCGGACCCGTAGGACCAGATCTCGCGGGTCTCGGGGAAGTGCGCGATGTACTTGGTGTCGCTGCACGGCCAGGGCACGTCCGGGCGGCCGTCGGGCAGCGGGGCGCCGACGGAGTGCAGGCCCTTGACGAACGGAGCGGTCAGCTCCTCCATCGCCGCGAGCACCGGCGTGCCGATCCGGGCCATGATCCGCATGTTCGTCACGACGTAGGCCGAGTCGGTGATCTCGACACCGAACATCGGCACGGTCGCGTCGAGGTGCCCCATGACGAACGGGATGACGTACATCGTCCGACCGCGCATCGCGCCGCGGTAGAGCTCGGTCATCGTCGCCTTGAGGGCGGTGGGGTCGACCCAGTTGTTCGTCGGGCCGGCGTCCTCCTCGCGCACCGAGGCGATGAAGGTGCGGTCCTCGACCCGCGCGACGTCCGAGGGGTCGGACCGGCAGAGGAAGGAGCTCGGCTTCTTCGCGGGGTCGAGGCGCACGAAGGTGCCGCTCCCGACGAGCTGCGTGGTCAGGCGGTCCCACTCCTCCTGCGAGCCGTCGCACCACACCACCTCGTCGGGCTGGGTGAGCGCGGCGACCTCGTCGACCCAGGACTGCAGGTCGGCGTGCGTCGTGCGCGGGGTCGTCGTCGTGGTGGTGGTCATCTCGGGGGTCCTTCCGCCGTGTCCCGGTGTGGTCGGCACCCGGGGCGACGGGCTTCGGCAGGACCTCCGGCGCCCACCGCGGGGAGCCTTACTTCCACGGTAGGACCGTGCGCGGTGGCCGGCGGGTGCTTGTGAACGTCTTCACAAGCAGGGTCCGCGAGGGTCGTCCCGTGCAGGGGCCCCGGGGTGGTGGACGCGTCTCGGTGGCCAGCCCGGCGATCGAGGGCTCGGGGCAGACCGGACGCGAGACCACGAGGGTCGACGTCGCCTGCCCGGACGAGCAGGACCGGCTGGAACGCCTCGTCGTGCAGGTCTCCGACGGCTGGGGCCGGCCGGCTCCGGACCCGATTTCTCGCCGCGGGCGGGGCTCCGGTAGTCTGCTCAGTCGTTGCGCCTCAGGGCTGCGACGGGCGCCCGTAGCTCAACGGATAGAGCATCTGACTACGGATCAGAAGGTTAGGG
>QAXK01005259.1:0-13912 GCA_004335735.1 Chlorella sp. KRBP
AGGTGGCAGGTGGCAGGTGGTGTGACGCGCACGCCACTGCGTCCCAGCCACTGCCCGCACAGCATCCAAAGCAGCAGCCCCCGCTTCTCCATGCCATAACACGTGGCTCTGCACCTGTCCCACCGATGCGCCTGCCCACCTCCCCCCCGCAGCCATCTGCGCTCTCCTGGCCCTCAAGGACGGCATCCAAGGTTGGGCGCACGTGCCCTCGAGCGGCACTCAGCGCATCGACTACAACTCCCCGGCCGCCTTCCTGGCCACCCAGCAGGAACCCGCGCCCTGGGACTGGCTCATCCTGCGCCTGCCCAACGTCAGCCTGGGCGGCTGCGGCTGGGCCAGCGTGGCGCTGTGCGGCGCGCTCATGTGGACGGGCATGTCTGGCGAGGTGGACGGGTCGCTGCCCATGAACCCAGGGGCGGTGTACAAGAGCGGGGATATCGTTCTCAAGCATAGGGTGTGGAAGCGGTGGGGGTACGAGGACGCCACCATGCGCGTCTGATCTGGTCGCGGGAGCCACGGCACTGAAGGCGTGCTGGCACGGCTGCATTCCGCTCTCTCGCCATGTGCGGGTACTGCTGTGCTGCCAAGTCTACCGTCACGGTGGCTGCTGAATCATCCGGACCCCACCGTGACATGCAATTGCAACTGCCGGCGTACGAATCCGGAACTTGATGTATGCGATGAAAGCCGCTTCAGCAGTGCCGGACAGTACAGCCTAAGCGTGGCCAAGAGCGTGCGTCAAAAGCCCGAGGGTGCATGTTCAGAAGCCCTTGACTCCCATGTTGCGTAGCTGCATGGGGTCGTACTGCCCCGGCTGAAGCATCTGCATGCCGGTGCCCGCCTCCTCGCTGGTGATCTTGTGCGTGTCGATCTCGTGATCGCCCGGGATGATGGCGCGCCAGTAGTCAAACTTTGGCGCCAGGGACTTTGCCTGCTTCTCCAGAGTCAGGTTGAGCATCTGAAGGACAGCGGTGCAGGCAGCAAGTGTGAGCGGGGCATGAGCATGTAGCCACACCTACAGGCCCTGCTGTGCGAGCCGTTCACTGCACCTGGCCATCCTACTGCACCAAACAGAGTGCCCTGGCATGTCGTGCGCGCCTGCGCTAAGCAGCCAGGCCCGCACGCACCAGTTTGCTTCCCTCCTTGACCAGCTCCCAGAACGACCCATGCTCAAAGCTCTTGACGCGCCCATACAGGTCTCCTTCCAACAGCACCTGAACACACGCCCAGAAAGCAGCACCAACATGCCAGCATTCGTTGGCCGCGCGTTGGCTCGCGTGCCAAGCAGCAAGGCAAGCTCACGCAGTGGCTGCTGTGTGGCTGTCCCAACGTGTGCAAGCCTCTCGCGCGTGCCAGCCCTGCAGGCAATCCATCGGGCTGCACGTAAGCAGCAGCTCACGTTGCTGGTGCCGTCGGCCTTGACAAGCTCCACCTTGATCCACTCTGACTTGAGGCTCAGCCGCACCTCGCGCTTGCTCGTGCCTGCTGGCACCTGCACACGCACACGGGGCACACGGGGCACACAGTACACATGAGAGCACACGGTGCACACGGGCACACAGCCCGCTTTCCTCGCTGCTGATCCGTGCTGCCTTGGTTGCCGCGGCTGGGCCGCCCCGTTTGCAAGCTACACACACACAGCAGTGCACATGCTGCGCGCCTGCCCTGCCGCGGCCACTAGCACAAGCTACCGCCAGCACGTGCATGCTGTCCCCCAGTATGCAAGCGGCACTCCCTCGCCCACTGCCGCGTCGCACCTCAAACATGAGGCTGACTTCGGTGGGCGTCTGCTCCCAAGTGTACCCCTTGGCGTGGCCGCCGCCATTGAGTGGGTCAATCTTGGTGCGTGCCTGCACCAGCGACGCGCATCATGCACGCAAAGGAGTGAGCGGACCTGCTGACCGGTCGGTACCCCCACTTCGGCACCACCACTACAACGCCACAACTTTGCAGCAGCTGCTGCACTCGGTGACTGCTCGCCGAGCACCCTGTTCGGCTGGTGCTGTGTGACGGCAATGTCGCCTACCACGCGCCTGGTGAGCACCTGGCGGCACACTGACCTGCAGCTCCTGGCCCCACCCGCTGACGCCCTGCTTGTTGTGCGCCCGCACTCGGAACTTGTACTCGGCGTCTGGTTTCAAGCGCGCCACTGTGCGGTTCTGCAGCTCATTCACCCTGCACGTGTGCGTAGCCACAGCCACACCGCGCGCGCAGGCAAGGTTGGCATGCAAGCTTGTGACGTGCACCTCCAGACAGCAGACATCCAGCCATGCACGCGCACCCGATGGACTTCCAGTCGTCCGCCTCCGCTGGCGTCCACTCCACCTCGAAGGTCTCGATGTTGAAGGGTGACGCAAAGGAGGACTTGATCTCCAGGCGAATCTGCGGCCCCACAGCAGCGCATGGGTGGCCCCAGCGGCACCTGATGAGCTGCAGACGGTGCGGGACCACATCCAATGCCAGGAACACCTCCATCCACGCTGCAGCCGCCTCACCCTGTTGGCCCTGACATCCTTGACGCTGGCGATGGGCGGCTTTGGCGGCCTGCGTCCACGGCTCGGCACGCGTGTGCGCACCGTGTGTGTGCGGCTCCGGCCTGCGTGTCTGATGCACCGGCGCACCTAGGACATGCAGAGGACGCAGTGACGCTGTCGCTGAGCGTGCTGCACGCGCCTGCTGAGGTAGCGGGACGTGAGGGGCAGCGTCTTCTCGAACAGCAGCGTCACGAGTCCACGCGTGAGGAACTGCCAGAGGTCCGCCAGGAACTCGACGAACTCGCGCCGGAGCTTCCGCAGCCTCAGCGTCGCCTTGCGCACCGCCTTGCGGGGCGAGAACGCGGTGCTCGCCTTCCCTGGCTTGCCACTCTTGCCCGTCGAGTCCACGGCTGCATCCTTGCGGCTGCTGCTCACAAGAGGCGTGTGCTCGTCCGCGTCTGCTTCCGACGACGCCATTTTGCTCTTGCTGCTCTGACGGGATCGCTGGGGCAACCTCTACGGCATGCAGATCTCTACGGCATCAGATCTGGCACTCTTGCACTCTCAGCTGTCAGCAAAAAGGGAACGTCACAGGTCAAGCACATCCCTCCTCTCTCATAGCGGCGATGCGTCAAGCGTGCGCTCACATGCCGTTCTTGGCGGCCGCCATGGCCGAGGACGCCGCCATGGCAATCGCCGCGTCCGATGCGTTGGGCAGGTAGTAGTACTTGCCGTTGGCCGCCTTGGCAATCTCCTCGGCGAACCCAGTGGAGACGAACTTGTTCTCAGTGTCAATCACCAGCAGCTGCAGGCCCGCGGCGAAGCACTTCTTGGCCATGTCCCGCACCTCGTCCTGCACGTGCAGCCGTTGCAGGAGCACAGCAGCACACCACCATAGGTCAAATCTTGCTGCCTCTGCAGCCTGCCCTGCAGGGCGGCCCTGTAGTCGCACTCCGCTTCCAGGGTAAGGCCCCACCCACACAGCACGACAACTGCCCACATAGAGCCCCACGCTGAGGGCACCACCACCCTGTCGCCCCCTGTGCTCAGACCAGCTTAGTGTTCATTGAGCTCACCTTGAGCTGGTCGGCGGTGGGCTTGGGCGCGTCTGGCTTGATGGCCTCTGGGTCCTCGTTCGAGCGGCCCAGTGAGATGTTGGCGCGCCCGTCCGTGATGAGCACGATCATGACGCGCCCCACGTCGCCGCCTGATTGCGCCTGCGTGGTGATGAGCAGCATGCACAAAGCGGCACAAGGGACGAGCTAACCACAGGATGCTCGTCGTCTTGGGCCTCGAGAGGCGACGAGAGTGCCCCTGTGCGTGAGGCTGTGGGGCTCACGCCAGCTGACGCAGGCGGGGCGTGGCGGGCGCAGCAAGGCGGCAACCTGGCCGCGCACCTGCATGCCCAGCCTGACTGCCGTGGAGAGGCCGTGCGCCAGCGGCGAGCCGCCTCCGCAGGGCAGCTGGTCGAGCCGCTTGCGCGCCATGGCGATGGACTTGGAGGGCGGCAGCAGCACCTCGGCCTTCTCGCCGTAAAAGGGGATGAGAGACACCTGCAGCGCCGGAGTTCCAAGGTTGCCGAGGCTTGTCAGTTTGGTTAGGCAGGGGAGCGCCCCCTCACAGTGAGACCGTCCGTGTGCAAGTTGCGGCGGCCGCAGCCGCACCCACCCACGCAACGCGCGCACCTGGTCGCGGCTGGTGTAGCTCTCGGCGAGCAGGCGCATGCAGGCTCCCTTGGCCGCGCTCATGCGGTTGAGGGCCATGGACCCAGACGCGTCCACAACAAACATGACCTGCATGGCGGGGAGGCAGGGCACAGGGCCTGGAGCACATGGCCAGGACGATCCGACACAGATGGACTGCACTGAGGACGTCATGACGACCCCACCCAGGCCATATCTGCGCTGCAAGGGTGAGGGCTTGGTTCACTGGTGCATTGAGGATAAGGCTAGGATTAGGTGCTGCACAGGTGGTCCATCACCAGCGCGCCAGCCTGAAGTGCGAGGAAAGGCCGCGTCAGATGCAAGGCTCAGCAACACACACTCACCAGCGCGCCAGCCTTGCGTGCGAGCTTCTTGGCGCGCATGTCTGGCTTCTCCACGTACACGCGCCGCAAGGTCTTGCCCTCGGTGATGGCCTGGTTGCGGCGCAGCTGCACACACACACGCACACACACACACAAGCCGCAAGGGCGCTTGTCAGTACCTTCTCCGCTTCCTTTTGCCTGCACCCAGCCAAGCCAGCAGGCTCGGCAGGCTCATGCCCTTAGGGGCAGATGCCAAGGGCACCCACATACCCATACATGGGTTCCCCCCCAAACCCATACATGCGTCGCCTTGAAAGGAAGCCATAAAGCCACAGTGTCACACAGCGCCGCTCACCTTTTGGTACGGCGCGGCAGCGCGCAGCGTGGCGTCCACCGCCAGGCGCCTGACCTTGTCGCCCTTTGGCAGCATGGGCTTGATGTAGCGACCGCGGTCGTCGCTGAAGATGAGCGTCTTTGCGCGGCCCGAGCGGCCCTGGGCCCGCTGCTGCAGCTGGGCAAACATGAGGATGTTGGGGTCGATAATGACGCCCTCAGCCTCAAACATAAACTCCTGGGGGATCTCGGGCTCCTGCAGCAACAGAAACACCAGTGACAACAATACCATTGTGGGAGCCACATTGCGAGCAGCAGTCCCGAGCACATGGCTGGTGGACATCCACAGTGCACGGTCTGCTGTGCCCTCTCTATGCTGCTCTGGTGGCATCGCCACCAGCTCGCGAGGCGTGCTGCTGCCGCAGCCCACTGCAGCTGGTCCCTAGCCCAGGGAGCGTGCACACGCACACCTCTTCCTCGCTGCTGATCCGTGCGTCCTTGCTGCCTTGATTGATGCGGCCTGAGCCCCGCATGCAAGCTGCACACACACGCGCACGCGCACCTGCTGCTGGTCCTCCTCGTTCTCCTTCTCCTCCTGGTCCTCCTGCTCCTGCTCGTCCTCCTCCTGCTGCATGTTGTCCTCGGGCGGCGGAGGGGGGGGCGGGGGCGGGGGCGGCGGCGGCTGCTCGTCCTCGGGCGGCCGGTCCGTGAGCGTGCACCGCGGCAGGATCACCAGCTGCACCGCCTGGCGAAGGTCCTCCTTGTTGAGACGCTCGCGCGCCTCGAGCGCGGCGCTGGCCTTGGCCACCTGCACACACGCACATCGTGGTATTGGAACACTGATATTGGTATCTGCTTGCCAGACATGGCTGTACCAGATGTACAGCTCAGTACACACGACCACCACGCGGGTTGTGCATGTCACTCCCAGCGGTAAACCTCGGGCGGCACAGCTGTCCTCTACATTTTCATGATCCACTAGTGTGAGTGTAAGCCTCCATGACAGTTGACTGCCTGCTTCTGCCTCACCCAGGGTCGAAAGGCTGCGCATGCCCTTGAACTCCTGCCCTTGGCCGCCACGACGCGCCTGCCTGCTAAAACCTTGACCACCACGACGCCCCTGCCTGTTAGGGGCGGTTGCACCACAACTGGGTGCACGCACCTTGATGGCGTACAGCTCAGCGCGGTGCCCCTGCACGCCTCCCCTCCGCGCCTCCTCCACCAGGTATGCCACCTGCTCCGGTGCCACGTTGACGTCCTTGAGGTACTCGCGCGCCAGAATCACCTGCAACAGCGAACACGGCAGCACGCGACGCCGTGCCATGCAACATGATGAGGGTGGTTATGGCAGCGACACGCGACCCACACCGCGCAACACGATGAGGGTGGTGGTCGTGCACATGCTAGGGCACAGCATGCCGGGGAGGCAGGCAGGCGTTGCCACGCACAGTTACGTGCCTGTGCCATGCGCCAAGCCCCGCAACGACACCCCCACACCCCCACACAGGCAGGCACCATCATGTGCAGGTGCGCAGCCGCACACGCCCAGGCACGCACCGACGTGCGCAGCACCAGCACACCTGCCATGCACGCCATGCAAATCGTCCTCACCGCTATGCACGCCATGCAATCGCCGTCACCGCATGGACGCCATGCAGTCACCCTCACCGTCATGCACGCCATGTATGCAATCACGCTCACCGAGGTGCGCAGCGCGTCCGTCAGCTCGCTCGTGTCCTTGATCACCGCCGCCGCGCTGTCCTGGAAGCGCATGGCGGCGTCAATGGCCAGCACGCGCTCCTCAAACGTGTTGGGCACGTCGGCGCTCAGCGTGATGGCGATGCGGTCAAGGAGGTGCTCGCGCAGGGCGCCCTCCTCGGGGTTGTACGTGGCAATCAGCAGGGGACGGCACCTGCGACAACAACGCAACAACAACGCACAGGCGGCGGCGGCCCTGATGTGCAAGTGGCACACACACACACCACACCAACCCACACCAGTCAGCAGGGCGCCCTCCTCGGGGTTGTACGTGGCAATCAGCAGGATACGGCACCTGCACACCCCTCCCCCCCCCAGGCGCGCCAACACCCATGCCGGAGAGCCTCAGCGGCCGCCGTGTTGCGCTCGCAGCATGCAGTCTGAGCAGGGCTCGCTGCAGGGCTGCTGCACCCGCGCTGTCCTCCATGTACTCCCTCAAACTCTGCTCTCCACCTCATGCTTTCCCTCCTCCCGTGCCTGGAAGCCCAAGGTTGTGTCATGAGGTCATCATCAGGGAGCCAACCAGGTGCGTGCTGTGGGTGACTCACGGGTGTGAGATGCTGATGCCCTCGCGTTCCACCACGTTGACGCCGTCGCTGAGGATGCTGAGCAGCAGGTTGGCAATGCCGTCGTCCAGCAGGTTGATCTCGTCCACGTACAGGATGCCGCGATGCGCCTCGGCGAGCAGGCCGGGCTGGAACACCGTGCGGCCCTCCTGCGCGCATAGCACGCACGTGCACGTGCACGCACTTGTTGCGTGCAGCACGCTAAGGCTGCAACAAGACGAGGGAGGTGTGGAGGACACTGTCGTGCGCGCCAGGCACACACGCGTCCCAAGTGGCTCTCACGCGGCATGCCCCTCTGCTTCCCACCATTGCCTGCGCTCTCCTGTTAGCTGTGCTGTGCTGCCCCTAGTCTGTCACCGCCCGCGCCCCCCCGATCCCACACACCTTCATGGACGCCTCAATGTCCACCGTGCCCACCAGGCGGTCCTCAGTCACACCCAGGGGGATCTGCACGAACGGCGCGTCCTTGAGCCGCCGCACCACCTCCTTACCACCCAGCTTGGCCAGCAGGCCGTCCTGCATTTGATGACATGTGCCATGGCGGTGCGATTGGTGAGCGAATGATCGGAGCTGCGTGCCCCAGACCTGCTCAGCGGCAGCCAAGCAGCTCCTCACCTCCCAGCCGCGTGGGTCGTCAGGGTCGGCGTTGCAAAAGCTGCCGTCCACGACCTCAATGGGCGGCATGAGCGCGTGCAGGCCGCGCGCCATGACGGACTTTGCCGTGCCGCGGCGCCCGGCGATGGCAATGCCGCCCAGGCCCGTGTCGATGGCGCCCAGCAGCAGCGCCTGCTTGATGAGGTCCTGCCCCACCACGGCGGCCAGCGGGATGGTGCGGGACATGCGGCCCCCTCGATCCGAGTCGTATCCGATGGTCTCGTCCTTGGCCACCTGCATGGCTGCGGCGGCAACGAGAAAGGGACGAGCACGGCAGGGAGGAGCGTCGCGTGCAGGCCGCTGCGCGCGAGCAGGCGCGATGCAATGGATCTTCTGACTGCGCCACCTTGAAGCCAATGCGGCCCCCACGAGGCGCAGTCCGTGGATCCAAGCAGCAATCGACTTGCGCGGCATGCTGCTGAGCGCTTCCTGCTGCAGCCCAGGGCGAGCGGCGCGCACCTCGGGCCTCTGCTGCCGAAATAGACGCCACAGCCTGCACCACCAGCGGCCTGCGCCCAGATCCGCCGCGCGCCGCGCTGCAAATGCCCTTCAGGTTGGCTCCTGAGAAGGCGCGGCGCTGCTGCACACGCCCTCCGCGAGGGGCCTGGGTGCCACTGGGCACCGAAGAGCCCGCCTCCAGCACGAAGTTCTTCATCCTGTGGACGCTGCTGCAGGCTCCTCAATGCGCTGGATATCGGCACTCCGCGCGATGCTGCGAGGCTCCTCGCTCCTGGGTGTGCCTGACCCTTTCGCCCAGCTGCTGCTGCTGCTGCTGCTGGTGCTGCGCGTCCGCCGAGCGACGCGACGACTGGGGCGTTGAAGGCTAGCTCGCCTACTACCGACCTTGGCGACTCGCTGGGCGACACGATCGGCCCGATGTTTCGCTCGCCCTCATGCAAAGCTCCTGCGTCGCAAGAGAGCGTGAGAGGCTCCTGAGGCGTCGTGTGCTCGCCGCAGATGTTGCGGTGCCTGTCCGCAGCCAGACCCCAAGGCTCATTCCAGCTGCAGAGTGCGGCGCGCGCACACGCCTGCTTCCCGCACGTGCCAGGCGGCAGCACCTGGAGGGCGATAGGCAGCAGCCAGTACGTCTGCAAGTGAGCTGCAGGGTCCTGGCTCTTGCCCTGTTCCACAATGATGGCCGCTGCTCACAATGATGCGGCGCACGAGGACGCACCTGATGCCGTGCGCAGGAGCACCGGCGTTCATCCCCAGCACAGCGTGGCCCATCCCCTGCGCGCGAGCACCACAGCGCGCGCTCTCTCCAGCACAGCTCCATCACCAGCCGCCACAATGGCGAATGCCGCTGGCTCCGCCACCCCAACCAGCACACTGCAGCACAAAGAGGTGAGCCAGCAGGAGCCTCTCCCACGCCAATGCCATCAGTTCTGCATAGGCAGATCTCCCCACCCATCGTCCTGCTTCCCACTACGTACGTACGTCATCCTCGACCTCTGCAGGTGCCTGCGGGTATGGAGGCCGAGGCTTCGCTCTACGAGGCCTTCTGTGAGGTGCCGGTGCTCAGCAAGGTGGTTGCCAGGGTGGTGGACGCTGCCGCCGGCGCCCATGCCAGCACCCAACGGGATCTGTGGGTCACGGTGCGTGTTGAGCAGGGCGGCGCTGTCTCCTTACCGCAGCATTGGACAGAAAAGCGCCTCCAAAAGCAGGCGTGCACGGCCGCTAGCAGCAGCCAAAAGGCCCTGTGCATGCGTGTACGTATACTCTCGTGCAGGCCTCGTTCACGCAGCGCAACCTGCCAGCCAACGCCCAGCGCAAGTTCAGCGTGCAGGCGCTGCTGCCGGCCGGCGGCGCGCAGGCCGTGGCGTCCCTACCCTCCGAGTCAGCGGAGCTGCTGCTCTCCTCCGCCTCACCCACAGGTGCGCAGGCTGTGCTTGCTTGTGTGCAGCAGTACTGTGCCGCCAGCGCCTCGCCCACAAGGGGCGCGCTGTGCGTGCTTCCTCTTTAGCAGCAGTGGTACGCCGCCTATAAGCTTACAGGCCAGACACCAAACTCATCTCACTGGGCAGGTTTGCACGAACTATTGGGCGTTTGAGTGGCAGGCAACGCGCTGTGCGTGCTGAGATCTGTGTGCCCGCAGGCGCCACACAGCTTGTGGTCAAGGCCGGCGCCGACAACATCTCCACCATTCACCAGGTGTGCGGTCCACATGCTGCCTATCTTATCTCTGATAGGGCATGATGGCTGGCACAGTCGTGTGCATGATGCTGGTTGACTCGCCAGGGTCGCTAGGCTGCACCGCTCGACAGCAAGTGTGGCAGCTGTTGTGCCCCCGCATCAACACACACCTGGGCTGTGGATGTGACACATGTCTGTCACATGCCTGCGAACTGTGGGACCATCTGTTTGCCATAACTGCCTCCACCAGACGTAAAGCTCGACACACACACCGTCGGACCGTCGCTTTCCCCTCCTCCGCCGCCTTGCAGGTGTGGTCAGGCGGCCGCGTGGTGACCGAGCTCCACGTGCCAAAGGCCCTGCACGGCGCGCCGCTCAACGGAGGGTACTTTGCGGGAGACGTGGCGTGGAGCCCGGACGGCAAGAGCGTGGCTTACGTGGCAGAGGTGTGTGTGTGTGTGTGTGTCGAGCTTTACATCGGGCGCGGCGATCTCTCGCAAGCAGATGAGCATAGGTAATCATCATCACCAGAGGTGTGTACGAGATGGCAGTGGGACCGAAGTGCTGCGGGTGCGCTGAAGGGGCGCGCTTAAAAGGGGGTGCGTGCACAAGCGGAGACCTCGCATCTAAAAGCCTGTGTTGCTCTGCCAAAGGCTGATGGAGTCACGTCTGGCCGTTGCTCGCAACGCGGCGATGACATCGCAGGTTCCTGTGGCCGAGAAGACGCCCGCGTGGGGAGGCCCAGAGTCCATCAAGGACGCAGGTGCGTGCCAGCTATCGTCGTTAGCACGGCCCCTGCAACCCTGGGGTAGCCCTGGCAGTGTGCCCGCCTGTGCAGAAGCAACGTTGGATGTCTGCGCGCGTGCTGGCGTGTGCAGCGGCTACCAAGAGTTGGCGTGGCGTGGCGACGGCGCTCGAGGACTGGGGCGAGCTCAACACGGGTGAGCACTGTGGTGCGGGGACGTGGCCGGCTGCACGTGCACAGGACATGTCTGACATGCAGCATCATGACGCCTGTCGTGAACGGCATGCAATTGATAATGATGATGATGATGATGATAACAATGTCAGACATATCTGTGGCTGTGTGGCAAGCTACACCGCGAGAGGGGGGTCCACTTCTGCTCCTCGCTGCCCTCCTTGCCGCCGCCGGTGTTGGCGGGAGCACACGAGCAGCAGCAAGTGATGAAGGCCTTGGTGCGGCCACCACCATGGTTACGCGCGCAGGCAAGCGCCCTCCTGCTGTGTTTGTCCTCGACCTGGAGACCAAGTCAGTCGTCAAGGTGAGCTTCACCCCATGCCAGCGGTGGTCAGTGCCCAGAGCCTTTATCGTCAGTGTCAAGAGCCCTTGTCCAGTGCAGCATCAATGACCTTTGCTGACACTGATGATAATTCGCCATCACGTGATAGGAACAGCGAAAGAACGAGCGCAACGCGATGTTGCTCCTTCACCCATCTCTGGAGCACTGTGTGTGCCGCCCCAATCACTTGTGTGTGTTGCTGCAGGCGAGTCCCCCTCAGGAGGAGGGCGGTGAGGCCATCAGCTACGGGCAGCCCACCTTTGCCAAGGACGGCTCGGGAGTGGTGCTGGTGGGCTGGCCACACCTGGCGCCCAACTTCCCCGCCGTCCACAAACGCCTTGGTGAGCCGCTTCCTTGCCAGGCTGCTGCAAAACAGGAGGAATGAGGAAAGGACAGGGAAGGGCAGGAGAAAAGCCCTGCCCAAGCTACCGTTTCCAAGCGCAGCAGGCGCTGCCAACCAGCCCTGTGTGCACCACCGTGCAGCAGGGTGGTGAGCACGTTGCACATGCGGCAGTTCTTGTATGGCTATGGCTCGTCCATTTGCAAGCCATCTCGTCCGTGCGTCTGTGGTGATGCCCTCCCTTGTGCCCTCGTCGACACTGGCGCAGGTGTGGTGTTCTGCTACAACCGCCCAGCCAGGCTCTGGTGGGTGCCCTTGACACGTGACGCCACCACCGGCGCGCTGACGGCGGGACAGCCCACACCGCTGACCAAGTGAGCACCACCGTGGGCTGAGCAGCACTTGACTAGTGACCCTAGTGATACGAAGCATGTCAACCTGCTGATCTGGACGCTGGAGGGTGTCGCTTTCCTGGACAGTGCTGCTTTCTGTCGGCCAGCGGTGCCATTTGAGGCGCACCTGCTTGTGGCAATGACGTCTGCTGGTGAAGCGTGCGTTGGGAGTCATCTACTGCCCTTGCCGCAGGGTGCATGGCAGCGCGCTGAGCCCTACCTTTAGCCCTGACGGCAAGCGCCTGGTGTACCTTTCCAATGACACGGCCGTGCGCACCGGCACACACAACGCAACCTCTCAGCTCTGCACCCTGCCCTGGCCGGAGGTGAGAGCACAGCTGCACGCTGTTTGCGTTCACAGTTGGCAGTGCTTGCTGCTGTGGCAGCGTCAGGACACACTCAATAGGGGGAAGCGCCCCAATCTTTGATTGCAGTGCTGCTTGACTGACAAGTCAATCAAGCCCTGCTGCTAACCACACTCGCAGGCAGCGTCGGGCAGTTCTGAGCCCACTGTAGTGGTGGACGTGGTGTCAGTGCCGCGCGGTGACCACCAAGGCGGCTTCCCGGGGCTGTACGCTGCGGGATTCATCGACCAGCCCTTCCTAGGTGGGTGTGTCATCACCATCGTCATGATCATCATCATGGCATGGCGTTCACGGCAAGTGTCATGATGCTGCAGCCGTCACAAAGATCGCCAGGCAGGCCTCGCCAAGCAGACTTCATGCCAGTGCACGAGCATGAGGGTGTGCTTGGGACACACTGGATGTGATGCTTGTCTGTGACATGTCTGCGAATTGTGGGAGCATCTGTTTGCCGCAACTGGCTCCACGAGATGTAAAGCTGGGCACACTGGCATTGTCCTGGGGCGCCATGCCACGCTGGCCAAAGCTCGTTGTCAGGAGATGCCTTACCGGCACGTGTTGATGAAGCACAGCATGCAGAGCACGCGAGGTGTGCGCTCGCAACGTGCTTCTGCCAGCGTCACAGCGTGCTTTGTGCCAGCGTTGTGCCGTGTGCCTTTGCCCCAGAACTGCATGCATGTTTGCATGTGTGCCCACGCGCCGACGACCACAGCGTGCTGCTGACCAGCATGCCATGTCCCCAATCCCTGACATGGTGCGCATGCGTGTGTGCCCACGCGCAGACGACCACACCGTGCTGCTGACGGCGCAGTGGCGCAGCGCCAACACCATCCTCGCCATCGACCTCCCCACGGGCGCCATCACGCCGCTCACCCCAGTGCTGCCAGGCACCGCCCCATCCGGACCTTCCGTCAGCAGCAGCGGCAACAGCAGCAGCAACAGCAGCGGGGTTGGTGCACTGCACAGCTACAGCCTGGCGGGGATCCAGGGCGGCAGGCTGCTGGCGTTGCGGGTAGGCCCTCTGTCGCCACCAGAACTCGTGGTGGCTGACGTGCCCATCTTGTCACTGGGTGAGTGTGTGGTGTGGTGCTCGTGCTGATGCTGGTGTGTGCCTTGTCTCATGGTGAGCGCGTTGCTGCTGCCGCCACCGCCGCCGCTGCTGCTGTGTCACGTAGCAATGCTCCACAGGCCGCTTTGTCGCTGTTGTTGCTTTGCCCTGGTGTTGTTCTGTTAGCGCATTGGGCGCCAAATGGTACAGCGTATAGGGCCTGTGCACAGAGCTGCTCATGAGCGTAATCATACGGCTCGTAGCACTGAAACACGTTCCTGCAGGTTCGGCGCCGCCTGCCCCTCTGCAGTGGACCGCAGTCCGCGGGCTGACCCCCGAGCTCCCACCTGCAGTGGCCGAACGCTTGAGCCAGCTGTCGCTGGACGTGCAGCACGTGGCTCCGATCTTTGGGGACACGTCTCAGCACTTTGAGAGCCTGGTGCTCAGCAGGGCAGGTGCGTGTTGGTGCCGTCGTCCCACGCTTCAAATAGCCACATCTGCGTCGCACCTCTGCCCAGTGTTAGT
>QAXK01005269.1:0-16000 GCA_004335735.1 Chlorella sp. KRBP
GTGGGTAATGCCACTCTTGTTGTGGTGAACGTGCTCACGTGTAACACACACTCCCCCATATTATGCTGCAGGTGTTTTCCCGCCATGCGACGTCCATGTCGTTGTGTTTGATGCGTGCTGATGGCGGCAAGTACCTGGAGGTGACACTGGACCCCTCCACAAACAGGACGGGTGATGTGTGGCATATACAGCTGTCAAAGCTGAGGGTGAGTGAGACTCTGTTGGGGCAGGTTGTCCTGGCTGGCGTGGCTGAACCAACGCTGGACGTCTCCACAAACAGCGGAAATATATAGGAAGACAATGTCAACCAAGCCAACACAAACTGGAAGCCCTGAAAGTGGCTGTCAAGGCTGACAGGGAAAGCCAACTGAATGCTCTGAGAGCTTGGTTGAGACACTTGTTGTTGAACTTGCACTAACAGCTATGTGTGCGTGCATGTTTGCCCTTGCCAATGTGACCCATGCTGCTGCAGGATGTGGGCAGCCTGGTGTATGGCTGGAGGCCAAACGGGCCTGGCACCTGGTTTGAGGGTGGGCGATTCCACCCTGCCTTCATCATGCTGGACCCGTACTGCCCACGAGCAGTGCCAGTAGTGCTGCCGCAGGTACGGCGTGGGCGGCGAACTTTCCTCTATGTGATGATGTGGCAGTGCTTAGCAGCGCAGGGTGTGCTGCTGACTGGGGAACCTTGTGCCCACAGGTGGAGGCAGCCTTTGCACTGCAGTTTGAGGCAGCTGTAGTGACAGCAGCAGAGGCTGTGTGGAAACCCTTTGTTTCATCAGCTGGCACTGCCGTGTGTGCCTCCCTCCCTCTTACACAGGCTGCGTACGAGGCTGCGCCGCTGCTGCCCCCCGAGGGGTCTGTGCGGGGGCCCTGCCTGCTGGGCAGCATGGCCTTCCTCACTGACGACTTTGACTGGCAGGGTGAGTGGGGCATGTGGACACACAGGCGTGTGCATCAACGCGCATGCATACACATGCATGCATGCATGCACACCGGGGTGCACTGGGTAGCAGCACAGGGCAAGCAGGGGTGTGCGGGGGTGCCTGCCTGCTCAGCAGCCTGGCCTTCCCTGGCTTTGACTGGCATGGTGAGTTGACTGTGGTAGTGGTGAGGGACACAAGCTTTCCCATAGCTGAGCAGTGCTGTCCACCTACTGAAGGTTTGTGTATGTGTGTGCATTGTTGATATGCCTTGCAGGTGTGCCACGGCCGCGTCACTCACTGGAGGAGACTGTCATTGTGGAGCTGGACGTAGCTGGCTACACCACAGGTGACCGAATGTGGAGATTGAGGTCAACGCCTGCAGGCCATCGTGTTGCACATATGGCATGCATGCCCCTGTGGTGGGTCCACCTGTTGATTCAGGTTGGGTGCTGCTGTTCACGTGCTATTCTTCCTATGTTTGTCATCCTGCGCTCCCCTGTACGCTGCTCCATGCAGGTCCGGAGGCAGAGGCCAGTGTGCCCCCTGAGCTGCGCAACACTTACCTAGGGGTGGTGGCACGCCTTGATGACATCAAGGTGTGTCGGACACACAGCATGATCACATCAGGGTGTGCTGTACCACTCATATGGAGGGACTCATGGAAGATGTATGCTGTGCATACTGTACGTACAGTACGTCCATGCAGGTTTCTACAACCCGCATTGTGTTATGACCAGATCTTTCCTTTGACTATGTCATCCTGCTGATGGCTATCCCTTCCCATCCCCACTCCCGACCCCACACAGGCAACAGGCGCAACAGCTGTGCTGCTGGGCAACGTGTTTCTGAGCAGCACCCTGCCAATGGCCCCTGGCAGCAATGGCAGCAACAGCCCCGAAGTGCGGCGGCCGCTGTCCTTCTTTGCACCAGACACACGGTGAGGCACTGACAGTCAACGTCATCATTGCAGCGATGCAGCTTTGGTATCACTGCTTGCTTTGTTTGCAAGACGCAAACATGCAACTCTAAGCAGGCATGACGAGACTGCTCGATGAGTACATGATGGCAGGTAGTGCAACGGCCCCATCCTACACGTCAAACATGCTGTATACTTGGGACTGATGGCGTCTACATACTTTGAGCTGCATATGTTTTTTGCAGGCTTGTTGCTGATTGTGTATCCGCTGATGCTGCGTACTGGCACAAATGTCTAATCTTGGCCCTGCCCAAGTCCTGTCTGCCTGTGTTCTGTCGCTGGCAGGTTTGTCGCCGGCGGCAACCCTGCAGATGCTGCCTTCCAACTCAAGTCGCTGATCAAAGCCCTTCATGCAGCTGGCCTGGAGGTGTTGCTCGAGGTGAGCTCTCACAGCAGCAGCACCAGACCTGTCGCCAACACTCCAGCCTCCAGCAGCTGCCAAGGTCGCTGCAACCATGGCCAAATGCTGCTCTGTGTGGCTTGACTTACAACACACATGCCAAACATTGTCAAGGCAGTGTTACACAGCGGGTCTGATTATGTCGTTCCTTTTGCAGACTGAGTTCTGCATGACGTCAGAGGCGGGCGGCGGCATCGGTGGCCGGCTGCAGAGCTATGCTGGGCTGGATGGCGACATCTACCTCAGAGGGGGAGGGGGACCTGATGCAACAGGCGTCCTCAACACAGGTAGGCCAGTCAAGGGTGGTGCATCAGGATAGATGGATGAGTGTGTGCTGTGCTGTGTGTACTTGTTACACAACCACCGTTGGCATATGGTGGCATGCACAGATAGTGGGTGTGTTAGCACTCAGGCATGCTAATGCATATGGTGCTGCTGGCAAAGCGCATCTTACATGTTGTGGCGTGCTTGCTGCTCCTGCTGCCGCTGCTGCTGCTGTTTCTGCTGCCGCAGCGCAACCTGTTGTGCGGCAGCTGCTGCTGGATGCGCTGCGCTGGTGGGTGGCTGAATACCAAGTGGACGGCTTCTGCTTTGTGAACGCAGAGAACCTCACGCAGGTAGGCACAGAGGGCCTGTGATTACTTGCCAACATCTCCCTTGTGTGCTCACACCTGAACTTGCACTTGGGCTTGTACCTGTCTATCCAAATGTGATGCACATGTGACAAACAAGTGACATTTTGGTCAACATGGCCTTGTGCAACCCGAGCTTATGCAGTCAACCACCACCACAGGGTGTTGACGGCCCGCATAGACGACAGGCTTGCTGGTGGTGGTGCGTCCAATTCGAAGGTGGTTTTGTGTGCCATTAATCATCACCAGGGTGGGCCTGCAACAGATTGCGCTTCCTGTTGGGACTTCTCACTAGTCAGTCTGGAGAGGTGCCATGCCTACATGTTCAAGTCAACATCTTGTGTGCGTGCAGGACACGTTTGGTGGGGTGATGGACTCACCCTCTATCATCGAGGAGATGTCATCAGAGCCCATGCTCGCCAGCTGTAAGCTCATCGCAGCGTCAGCCAACGACTCGCTGCTGCCCCGCAGTGGGGACCGAGGCTTCCCACACTACGGTGTGCTCATGGAGTGGAACAACCGCTTTGGGGCTGACATGCTGGCGCTGCTGCGCGACAACAAACGTAGGTTGGCACAGGTTGACAGGTTGATCAGCGACAGCAGCAAGTAATATGTTGATGCACCAGGTTGACGGGTTGGCCTAACCCAGTGCATCCTTTCTTGCAGCTGCGCGCACCTGGATCAACCGACTGGTCGTGTGGTGGCCTCTCGTCAACGTCACGGAGCGGTACAAGTGACACAGACATGTGTGTATGTGTGCCTGTCCTGCACTGCAGCTGGCATGACGAGTGCCTTCGCAACGCGCATGACAGGCAGCCAAGACCTGTTTGCAGCCCGCTGGGATGGCGGGTTGCCAGGGGGCCTAGCAGCCGGGCGGCGGCCAGCCTTCAGTGTCAACGCTTTGGAGCCACCACTGTCGTGTGACCTGCTGACGGTCGCTGGTGCAGCTGAGGACCTGGAGCGTGCTGAGACTGTTGCACGGTCACTGCTGCTGGCGATGCTGGTAGCTCAGGTGGGTGTGCATGCACGCTCACGTAATTGATTTTGAACGACCAGACAAAGGTCAGAAGTTGAGTGGCACCACCTGGCTGTTTAAAAATGCAATGTGTTTAAAATGCAATGTGTTTGGAACATAGCTGAGCCCTTCGCATGCACAGCCTGCCCACTGTCTTGCTTTGGTGGTTGCGAACTGGCGGGAAGAGCGACCAAATCCAGCCATGGTTGCTCGCTGCTGCAGGGTACTCCTGTGTTCAACGCGCCAACCCTGGCTGCCAAGAACCTGCTGCACTTTGCCCAGGGCGTGTTGGTGCTGCGCAAGCAGTACCGCAACATGCTGTCGCCGCCCATGTTTGACTCCCCAAGGGCAATCAGGTGAGCTGCTGTGCTGAACCCAGCAGCACTGTGCTGGGAGCCTGCTACAGCCCTGGACGTGTGCGCAGTGCACAAAGTGTCGGTATATGCTGTTGCTGCCCATGGCCAGGGTGGACTTTCCCGAGGTCTATCAAGGCTCGACATGTGTGTTGTGACGTTCAGCAATGCCTCGTGCTGCCTCATCCTGGTGGACATCAAGCAAACGATTGCCACTGTGTGGTGCATGCATCATGGCAGATTGAGTTTACCGGTGCTGTTGTGATACACAACATAAGCTGTGCTGCTGTCTGCTGTGCTGGTGCTGTGCTGTGTTCTCCTGCACTATGCTGTGATTTGTAGTTGGCATGGCGCTGGGCCCCTGTCGGAGCCAGACTGGTCTGGTGAAGCAGCAGTAGCACAGGTGCCCGGGTCCAACTACGTCGCCTTCATGGTCAAGGGCGACAAGCAGCAGGCAGTGTATGTGGGGTTCAACCCCAACCCTGAACCCTGCACGGTGTTCCTGCCAAACCCTGGGCTGCGGATGCAGTGGCGGCGGCTTGTTGACACAGCAAGGTGAGGTGGTTGGGGGCCGCCGGCGCGGTTCTGTCTTTCTGCATGTCCTTTTCAGCAGCTGTCCTGCAGATTTTGAGAGAGTGGTTGGGGCTGTTGCAGGCACCTGCATGGCACGCCATCATGCCGGCAAGCTACGTCAGTGTATGTGCCAGTGACCAGATTGCCTTCAGAGTACATGCTGCTTTCATCTGTTGTCTCTTGTCAAAGACAACCCTCAATGTGGCCTGAGCGTACCACGCATGTGATCCTGCTGCAGGCGTCCACCTTATGATGTTGCACTGGAGCGTGGGGAGCTGTTGGAATCTGAGTACATCGTAGCGGCAGGTGCAGCCATCATGCTGGACGCAGTACCACGGGCCGCACCCCCCACAAGGCAGGCGGTGGCAGCAGTCAGCAAAGCCAGCCAAGTGTATCAACGCATGGCCACAGTGCCTGAGCCACCAGGCTACTGACATGCTGGGATGAGTGCAGTGTTGAGCCAGCGGACCTCTGGACCTGTCAATAGGTCAGGCCTGCAGTCGTTGGCTGTCAGGGGTGTGACTGCAGTACATTACGCATACGTCAAGTCCCCTGGCCTGCTTGCTTTTGTGATTGTGGAGTGGCTTTCTGGCATGGTTTGCACCATTGTTGCTCAGTTGCTAGGCCACGTGCCCGCATGACTCCAATTGCCGCTGTTTTTTTCGGTTCGAATCAGACACTTGCTGCATTGCAGTTGCCTGGTCAGCACACCAGTTGCCTCCCTTGTCAGCACACCAGGCAGTCTGTGCTGTCACTCTCCTCTCGAAGCTTGTGTTACGACATGGCACGTATGTGCACTATTGCATGCTGTTGTTTTTCTGGTACAACCCACCGTACGCAACCCACAACTGTTTTCGTAGGCTGGCAACACAACATACACCTGAAATCACGGCCAGTACAGTGATCACGGCAGAAGTTGCAGGGAAGCGTGCATGTGGGTGTGAGACAGCCAGCTGCTGGCTTGTCGCAGCCAATGACTTTGTACAGGTGTCCTGCTTGACACATGAGGCCTGCATACAGGGTGCCCTGGTAGCATAAGGCTGCTGGGTGCAGGTTGCTGCTGGGTTGCTGCATTTGTCCTGCACCCAACAGGAACACGCCTTGTAATGTTTATGGCAGAGAAGGTGTGCCGTGTTGTGCACCTATGGAATGCTTCAAGAATGTGTGTGTGACGTCCAGTTCGTGGGTGATGTCCTTTCTCGGACACCTTCAGGCATAATTTGTCGCCTCACTCACGATGTGACAAAGCATTGGGTTGGATTGGGGTTGAGGCACGCATGCAGCTGAGCTATGGCTATGCCCTGTCATGTGCGCACAACCTGCAATCTTGGTCCCAGTACTTGAGTCAAGACCTGCCTGGTAATCCCATCACTCAAGCACCAGATCGCCTTGCTGTCAAAACTGTCAGATGACCCAGGGATGACCAATCTGTTGGATGACGTTGCTGTCAGTTGCAACGGCGAATAATGTGGTTCAAGCTGTGGCCCACCCCCCTATAAAGAGAAATGGTGTATATTATGTTTCAAGATGCCAACCTGTCCGTACAGGGAGCTATACCTTTACCGCGCTTTCAAAGTTGCCCAGGCGCAGCTAGCCTGTCGCGCCTGATTATGCCATAATCATAAACAAGCCTAAATCGAAGATGGCGTTGATTTTATAGCATTGACGAACTGATCGCTGCTGTTTTATCTTCAAGTATGACGGGAGACACAGCTGCTTTTAAACGCTCTGCTGTTCTTGTCGACAGTGCTACCCCTGAGCCAGAGCAATCATGTGCATACAGCACGATTTCGAAGCTGGAGGCTACTGCAGCTGCAAGCATTGACCCGCTCAGCGCCACAGAGGATCTGCTTGCTGCCCATGGCAGCAGATCCAGCAGCCCACAGCCTGCATCAGTTGGCCTTCCCCTAGCAGACTCCACCATGTGCCCAGCACAGCAGACCCACGCACAACAACAGCTGAAGGATGCTTCAGGCTGGCCCGATGACCCCAAGTCTGCTGAGCTCATGCAGTACTTGTACTGGCGGTCCCTGCAACAGCAGCATACCCCAGCACAGCAGCATGAAGGCTGCCTGCAGACTGAGCAGGCGCTGAGCAGTCCATGCAGCATACGCACAACCTCATCACAGCCAACACTTGCCCGGCAGTTGCAGGAAGACCTTGGCCAGCACACACATGCGGCAGCATGCAGGACAGATGATAACCCTGCAAGCCCATTCAGCCCTTCCATTGCAGATATCCAGCAGCAATTGCAGGAGCTACAGGTCTTGTCAGACAAGTTGACTGCCCAGATTGCCCATGCACAACCCAGCACAGCTCAAGATCCCTGGTCAGCACAACAGCGCTCAGCACAGGCCACAGAACCTCAGGCAGACAGCACCAGTCCTGCAGCAGCTGGCACTAGCACAGCTGCAGGAAACGTCAACCGCCCGCTTGCAGCGCTGCCGTTCTCTGAGCAGCAGGCACCCAATTGCTGGCTTGGCAGCAACACAGCAGCCACACCTGAGGATGCGAGCCGGCCTGCCCTCAGCACAGCAGCAGCCAACACAGGTCATCACCCCCTGGCGGCATGCAGCTCAGCACAGGCCAGCTTCCCACAGCTGCAAGCCACAGCCCCTTCTCATGCAAGTAACGGCAGCAGCTTCATGCCTGCAGGACAAGGCCAGCAGCTGCTGCAAGAGCCGCAAGCACTTCATGCAGCTGCAGCAGCTGCTGCAGTGGTCAAGGCACTAGCATGGCCAGTCACTGACTTTTCGGAGCCAGCGCAGATGCACACAACCCAGCAGGCGTCTGTCGCGTGTGCTGATGCTGCAACTGGCCCCATCCGCAGCAGCAGTGCAGCGGCTTCCACAGCAAGGAGTGTAGGGTCAAGCAGTGCAAGTCAGCACAGCAATGCCCCTCTACTGCCTGGAGGATTCATGCAGGCAATGAAGGACGCCACCCAAGTGCTCAACCGTTTGGTTGGCAACCCCGCCAACGTGCATGACTCACTGGCAGTGGCAGCTCCCACCATTCAACCCCAGCAACCCGCTGCAGCTGACGCTGGTGCTGTCAGGACAGTTTGTGCGCCAGTTGGCGCACTATCCAACCTACACAGCAGCCAGATGGGAATGCAGCCTTCTGTCCCAACAGCACAACAGCACCCAGATGGAGCTCATGGCCAGCAACAGGAGGACTGGCAGCTGAAACAGCAACTCCTGACCGCCACTACGCAGTCTCAGCAACCACAGCAGCAGCAATCACAGCAACCACAGCAGCAGCAACAGACACTGTCGCCAGGCCTGCTCGGTGTCCCAGCTGCGACACTTGCCCCAGGACATCCCAGCAGTGTGCTTGATCCAGCCCTGGGTATGTTGGGCTCCCAGCAGCAGCTGGAGTACATGCTGAGGCTGCAACAGCTGCAGATGATGCAGCTTCAGCTGCAGATGCACGCAGTGGCAGCAGGAGTACCTGGAGGAGCCCCAGCATACAACCCTGGCTTGGCAGCTGCTTTGCCAGCAGCCCCACAGTTGAGTCTGTATGGAGTGCCCTACACTGGTGGTTGGGCCCCAAGCCATGGCTTTGCTGCCCAGCCGCAACTGGCCGCTCTGCAGCTGCAGCAGCAGCTGTCAGTACAGCAGCCTCTTATGGTGTCAGCAACGAGGGACCCCAATGGCTCATGCACTGGACTGACCACTGGCAGTTTCCCTGCAGGCAGCTGGACAGGGATTGCACCAACAGGGGTCACAGTGCCAGCGCATGGGGCTACTGCTACTGCTGTGCCCGCTCATCTTGGTGACTCTATTGGCAGTGGCAGCACTGCACCACTGAGTGCTGCTAGCCTAGCTTCATCATGCTCTGGACAACCAGGATCTGCAGCTATGGGCACCAGCAGCACTGCCGGGGCAGCACCCGCATCACTCAGCCTGACATGCAACACACTCAGCACAAGACGCACCACGCAGGTTGTTGATGCGTCAGTCCCTGACGTAAGCAAGACAGGTATCAGCACATGGCTCTCGCAGTGGATGCCTTTGAGGGGTCGCAGGAGCAGCTCCACACCAGCAGCAACGTCAGCAAGGCCTCCAGCAGCAGCAGGGGACCAGCAGGTTGTGCCTGTGCCGGCTGTCAGCTTGCCTGCAGGCAGTCTGACCCTGCCGCCACTGCTGCAGCTTGCCCTGTACCCAGTGACAGGCCTGCTGACAGCTTCAGTCAGTGCCAGCAGCGCCCTGATGGAGCTGTTATGGTCGATGGGCCATTCAGCAGCCTCGGCATCCGCCTGGTCAGCACGCTCTGCAGCACTTGCATGCATGACCCTCTGCCAGTATCAGCTGCTGGCGATGTTGTGCTGCCTGGCTGCCACTGCCACTGCAGCACAGCTGGTGGCATATGTTGTCGCAGCCGCAGTGGACACAGGCTGTATCACACTGCAGGTTGCTGACAGGGAGCGCAGGCTGTTGGGACGTGCTGCTGCGCTGGTGGCTTTCACGGACATGAAGCAGCTGTGCTTGCTGTTGGCAACACAGCCGCTGCTGCTGATGCAGGACAGGTTGGGAGCACTGCTTGGCTCTTGCGACAGTGCCCATATGCCTGCACAGGCCGCCCTTGGGCCAGCTGTGCAGCCACAGGATGCATCCTCAACAACAGCAGGCTCTGAGGGCCTCCGATGGTCGGAGCTGGTACCAGTCATTGACAGCAGCAAGCCTACTACAGAGCAGCAGGCAATGGCAGCTGAGAACGATGATGTTGGTGCCAGCAGGAGCACTGCTGGCAGCAGCATGTGCTCCTTTCCACCTTGGAGGCTCAGCTGGGGCCTGTCTGGCTTGCTCGGAGGTGTACTGGGCCCGCCAGCAGCTCCACAGTCTTTCATAGGCAGCATGAGGGCTGGCAGCATGCAGCCTGTGCGCCAGTCCTTCATTGGCCCCAGCAGGAGGTGCAGTGGGCCGCCAGTGACAGTGGAGAGCTGCGTGGTGAATAGTGGGGCGTCACCAGCAGGCTTCACCGATACAGCCACAGCTGCCACAGCCAGTGGCAGCAGCAGCGCAGCAGGAGGAGCTGCCGGCACGAGCCAAGAGATTGCTGTGTACTCTGGTGCCCTGAACATCACTGGGCCTGTGCTGGAGCGGCTGGGTGCAGCTGCGGTTGAAGCTGGCCACACTGGCATCCCTGGCCTTCCAGCAAGCCTGCTGGTCGTGTATGACAGCTTGGCGGTTGTGTCGGGGCTGTGGGCGGGCATGTGGCTGAGGGTGTGCTTGCTGCTGGGGCTGCAAGCCCCGCTGGCTGGCTGCCGCATGTGGCTGCATGCCGTCGGTGCCTGGGTCCACATGTCAGCTGCAGCTGCCGCTGCCTCCACACGCACAGTGATGCAACTGACTTGGATGCTGGCACAGCTCTCCCTTGTGATGCTTGGCACCGCATCTGCTCAGCATGCGGGGTCAGTACAGGGTGATGAGGTCCGGAAGTCTGACAAGGGTTGGTTTCTGTCTGGCAGCCTGCAGCTTGGTGGCCCAGCAGCAGCAACAGCACTCGTTGTGCTGCAGTGGGCGTGGCAGCAGTGCTATTCGGTGGTAGCCAGACAAGTGGCCGTGTGCTGGCACCTTGCAGGCAGTTTCCTTGCAGCAGTGCCTGGTGGCGGTGTCCTGGCACAGCATGGTGCTTCTCTGAGCAGTTCTGCGTCTGCAGCCTTTACAGCGCTTGCAGCTGGCTTCAGCAGCACCTGTGTGTGGCTGGAGTCAGTACGCAGCCAGACAGGGCTGTTCAGCAGGGGTGGCATGCAGGCCATTGGAGGTCAGGTCCTACAGCTGGCCATGCTGCTGATGGCGTGGCTTCTGGGCTGCGCTTGGAGTGCAGCTGAGGGCTTGGCTGGGATGGCAGCACAATGGCTGCTGAAGGATGTGTCACCTGTGGGGCAGGCTGCTGTGTATGGGTCAGCAAAGATGATCAAGGGGCTGGTGTTGGAGGCAGGCAGGCAGTCTGGTATGCTAGCACAACAGCTGTTTGAGGCCTGGAGGGCTCATCGTGACTGACCATACATGCAGCATGCAGGACACTGCCTTTGGGCCTGGGGCTGCTCTGGCAGTCGCTCTTGATTGCCCAGAGTGTACAACTGTAGTACCCTTGCTTGACGCAGTGCCCTTGTGATTGATACCGAGGCTGGGCCGGAGATTTACATGCAACAACAGGTATGCCCCTGCATGCAACATCCACAAATCCGGGCATAAAGCGCCGTAAGGCAAGCCAGCAGAACATACTCAAGACATCGGCACCTGGCAGACTCAATCAACCAACTCACTGCAAGATGCAGCGCTCGCTTGCTTGACACGAGGGAGTGATGTGAGGTTTCAATACTTATGCCATAGGCACAATAGAGACCATGTCGTGTTGCATGTGCTGTGACATCAACCACGATGATTGTGGTACACACCACACCGCTGCCTACATCAGACACACATGCGTCACATGGGTTGTTTTGACTGCCACCTGGGATGCACAGGGGCTGGACTAGTGGCAATCATACTAAGATAGTATGCAGATGCGCATGCATGGATGCCTGACACTCTTGGCTTATGCCAATCTGACAACTGACACCATCTGGGTGCAATGCAAGAACACATGGTAGACAAGCAGAATCCGAGCACATGTGCTGACCCTTGCCAATTGTAGCAAAGGGAGTCAACAAAGGAACAGGGCTGATAGCAGCTGTCAGCTGCAGCTGCGATTCCATGCGTCAGTGGCAGAAGCAAGCTGGTGTGCCAGCTGACGGTCACAACATCAAATCATGGATGATTTATGCATGCATGCGATGCTAGCAATGCACAGTACTACTAACGGATGTGCATATTGCACACACATAACAAACAAAAAAACAGACAGCCTGCGGTGCTGCCCCTGCAAGCAGTAAGGTGGCTGATGCAAATGCTCCCTTGTGCACCTGGCTGCTGTGAACACACTTGTGCAGCGTGTTTGGCCAGTGCCAAGCATACAATGGTCAGCTTTGCGGCCTGCGCTGCCAGATGGGTCACTTACCAAGAAGAAATGCATGGAGCACGACATGTAAAGCAAGATCCAACTCTCAAGACACCCTGCGCATCAAACCATACCCTCCCTGCGTCAACAACAGCCATGCCCTCCCACCCACAAAATTATGAAAGCTCTGTGCAGTCGCTGCAATAGTTGCTCAACACAGGGTGCTGCAGCACACACTTGGGAGAGTGACAGGTGGCAAAGGAGGAATGCCAAGGTTAGCAACCCGCCTGTGCCCCCGGCATCTTGGTCTTTTGACATCAAGGGTACCGAGCAGTGCCTCAGGACTTGTGCAGTAGCAGCAGAGCAGCAGATCCAGGCGGCATGGAGATCGTATACGACACAGGGTACTGCTCCATGCCGTATGCGCCGCTGAGGCTGGTTGAACGTGTGACGACCTCGCCCTCCGGCACACCAAAAGGCTTCCCGCCAAGTGTGTATGCCATGCCACCGAGCTTGACACCCCACTGGTCCTGCAGACCCTTCTGACCCACGAGCCGCAGCAGCTTGCCGTCCCCATACCCAGCGCTCTCCAGGAACCTCAGCACAATACCACCCCCCCGCGTAGCATCCTTGTTGATGAGCACGACGCGCGCAGACCCCGTCTTCGCATCCCGCAAGGGCCAGACCTTGATCCTTGACCCAGGAGTCGCCTGGAACAGCGGCTGCGACATGAATGAAGCGCCCGATCCAAGCGCCATCTGGAACATGAGGTACGCATAGTACGGGGGCTTCACGATGCTCGCGCCATCCTTCTGACGCAACAGAGCAGCATACAGGGCAAGGCCATCACCCCAATGCAGGTTGATGCCTGATGCGCCTGTTGCTGCGACCTCAAAGGCCCCATCCAGCGTCCACAGGGCTGCTGCAAGGCTGTTGCTGAGACCCTGGGCTCCACTGTTGCTGATGGTGTTCATCTCTGCCACACGCAGCTCCTTCTTCCACCTGCATGCAGAGCAGAGGCAATCCTTCCTTAGAGGCCGAAGCAGTCTGTTTGAAACAGGCAGCCATGCACAAGTGAGCAAGTGACACAGCCATGCACACCCACTTACTGCCATATGTGGAGGTCTGCAGTAGCACTCTGTGCTTCACTTGCTGCAGTGCATGCACTGCTGTGTCAACCAACAGCAGTCATCGCAGCCCCGCTGTGCCCCCCCCCAGGCAGCCTTACTTCTTGCTGACGTCAACAAGCTGCTTCAGGTTGGCCATCTCACTCCTCAGGGGGTACTCGTCCAGCAAGGTCTGCACTGTGTCTCCCTTCTCACGGGTCGCCTTGTACCAGTGCAGAGTAGTGAGATTCAACCACCTCCAGTTGGGCCTGCAGACACAAGTCACAGGTACGCCACATGTAACGTGCTGTTCGAGCTCACGACGACACACCGAGGGGTGCATGCAGGTGCGACCAAACACAAAGCTAGATGCTGGCCTGACACGAGTGCATATTGGACCCACGTGGCTTGATATTGCATGCTGTAGCTCAGAATGGGTTGGTGTTCAGTCAACCATGGTTGACAAGTGCAACGTGGCATCCATGGATGACTTGGTCAAGCCCTGCAAGGAGTCAGCGTTGCCCTTCAAGGGACAGCACACAACACAATGGTGTCTGCATGCCCGCATGCATCATCAAGCTGCGCATGCAGGGGAGGCGAGATGCTCACGTCAGGAACCAGTTGAGTGTGCTGGGTGACATGTTGACGTGGCCCCACACCGGCCCCGCCAGCTGGTTGTCTATGCAGCTGGCTGAGCCGTGACGACACGACAGCTTGAGGGCAAAGCTGTTCCAAGTGTTGACGTAACAGCAGGCCACAAAAGCATCTCCGTCCTTGCCGTCCACATCTCGGTAATAGTTGGGCTGCAACGTGTTGAGACAGCAGCAGCAGACACCTGGTCATTTACTGGGCGGCTGCTTGTGACAGTTGTTGGCCCTCTTTAACCCTTGCAACATCCATCCAGACACTGGCCTCCTTGCCACCATGAGCAAGTTGAGAACCCAGCACTGAGGGGTATGTCCTGAGCACAGTGCCACAGTGCACTGTAAGATGCAACTATCCTTGCTTCACCCAGTTTGAAGACAGCACAGCGCGCTGGCCTGTTATGCATGGCAGCTTGCTGTGATACATCCGTCAACACAGATTACACCAGTGCAAGGCAGCACAAGCGCTCACCTCATTGCCGACTTCAAAGGCAAGGATAGCCTCCCTGGGCAGGTGTGCCAGTATGGCATCCATCTGCTTCGTGGCCAAGGTCAAGTTCATACTGTAGAAGTTCAGTCCAAATATGAACCCCATGCCTGCAGCAGTACACAAGCAAAATGTCAGTGCATGTGTGTTGTCTGCATGCAGCTGCTGCACAAGCGACCGTTCCCGCAGACACTCACAAGGGTGCTACGAGCGTACTACTCTGCAGCCAGCTGTGATGAATCGCATTGTCTTGGTGCCCTGGATTCAGACCACCATAGTCAGCCCCACTGCCCACCTGTCGCTTCATGCAGCTCCTTGAGTGCAACCCATGTTGACTTGGGTGGGATACCTGTCGACATATCTGTGCTGCCTCCACCAATCCGCACAACCAGGGGCCCACTGCCGTAAGCTGTCAGGTCTTTCAGCAACTGCAGGTAGCTGCCGCCCTGATTAAGCTCCTCGACATTTGTCCACTCGTGTGAGATGCCTAGGAAGCTGCTGGGAATGCTAGAACCCACAGGCGCAGGATCCAAAGCCACTGTTGCCCACTGTGTTGTGTAGCTGCCTGTCAGCTGCCCTGGGATCACGTTGACAGCGTTGGGTGTAATGGGCTGCAGGAGATGCCGGTGGAACTGATGCTGCGTGCTGCTTGCAGTGGCGATGCTGCTGCTGCTGCTGCTGCCAGTGCTGTTACTGCTACTTGCTCTGCTGTTGTGCTGCTGTATGCCAGGAACTGACAACTGCAAGAGCATGATGAAAGCATGCTGGGAGTGAAAATCATGGACCCCTGAGGCTCATAGTATGCTTTATATTTGTTTGCAGAACACAGTCAGTCGGCACCTGAAAAGATGCCTGCATTGCAGTGCAACTGCTGGCGGATGCAACTGCTAGCTGCTGCTGCAAGGACAGCTACCATTCTTGTAGAGCGTGACATTGCAAAACCAGCCCAGAACCGTAAAATATCTACAGTTGAGCTGATTTTGCCTCACTTTATTCGACAAGCACGACCATGACTCACATCTGCAGGATGTTTCGAACGTTGATCGTCAAACATGTCTGCTGTCAACGCCGCGTGCAGGGTTTCTGCTCCTGAATAGCACATGCATGAGATACAAAAGGTTCTTCAAAGTTTACAGACACCAAACGTAGTCAAGAGCAGTGATGCTGCCCCTCAAGCAACAGTCAAGCTCACCAAACAAGCTGGCGCCCTGCGTAGCTGCAACAGCATAGCTGAGTGTATGAAGCAGTAACAGAAGAAATGGTTTTGCTTTGTGCATCCTGCGCTGACAGCTGCTGCTGGCGGGTAGCCTCTCAACAGGCAGCTGAGGAGTTCTGCACGAGCAGGGCCTGTGTAGAATAGCGTCTGGGTCCATCAAAAAGGGCTCGTCAAGGTAATTGTGCTCAGCTGAACCACCGGCTGCTCTTGGTCATGGCCATGACATGTCAGGGTAAAGTACAGCTGGTGAAACCTGGGTGTACTTTGCTGAGGACTCCCCTTGCTTTGTTCAGTTCATAAGGCTTGCGCGAATCTTGACATGTCAGCTTTTAACCAAATATTGATCAGGCCTTGTTACATGGCATCTTGGGCCTCATCAGTGGTTGTGCATAGCTCAGCGGGTACCTCAATCAGCATGTGAGTGGGAGTGGATGCTCAACAAACATGTGCGGCTATCAGAGTGCTGCATCACGTTGCCCCCACTTGGTGACAGCTCCTCCTCCTGCTGCTGCTGCTGCTGCTGGGGGTGCTGCTGTTGCAGCTGAGACAGTGGCCCATTGGTCTTGTGGGAGGTTGGGGGTGGAAGTGGCGGTTGCTGTTGCTGCTCAACATCTGGTAGTGGGGCCGACCCTATCTGAGGTTGCTGCTGCTGCTGGTGATGGTGGTGGTGCTGCTGCTGCTGCTGCTGCTGCTGCTGCTGCTGCTGGTGCCACTGCTGCTGCTGCTGG
>QAXK01005272.1:0-24039 GCA_004335735.1 Chlorella sp. KRBP
TGTGTACACACCGGTAGTGGGCTCCGGCCCCACCGAGGCATTCCAACAGATGTAAAAACGAACACACACACACCCTCGGCAAGTAATAACTCCAGAGTGGGATCCTAGCAGCAACATGTGCCGCAAAATCAGCAAGATATGTAGGCCCTGGCGCGTTGGCGGATGGCAGACCAACGCACGTAAATGTGCCCTCAGAGTCGTTCACCTCACCTGCGGCGCCACCACCAGGCCATGCAGTGCTGCGGTGGTCCCCCAGCAGCGGCACCTCACAGAACGACACCACGTGGCCCCACGCCACCGCCAGGCTCGCGCAAGGCACCGAAACCGCCTCCCCTGCCCCCGCCCCTGCCCCACCCTCCCCGCCAACCGCCCCCGACCCGCTCCCTGCCCCTGCCGCACCGGCCCCAAGCCCCACCACCGTCCCCGTCATCACGTTAGGCACGAAGCTGCGCCGTGAGTGCTGGCCCCACGCCGCCGCCGGCAGCGTCCCCGCCCGAACGCCCTCAGGCCGCGGCACCACCGTCAGCAGCTGCAAATCGCCGTTGGAACGGAATCGCGCCACGTGGCAGCCGGTAGGAGCGCACAGCGCCACCATGCCGTCACCCACCAGCACCTGCTGCTGCTGCTGCTGCTGCTGCTGTCCCTGCTGCCCACCTGCCTGCCCACCTGCCTGCCTCCCATCCTTCTGACCACTAGCACCACTGGCAGCAGCGTCAGAGGAGGCGGCCCAAGGTGCAGCAAAGGGCTGCAGGTGCAGCACTGCGCTGATGATGCCTAGGCTTCCGTCCAGCAGCGCCTTTGAGGTGGCCGAGGTGCGCATCATGAGGAGGTTGTGCGCCAGCGCGTGGGTCACCAGGCGGCCGCGGCGGTCGCACGTGACGGCGTGCGCGACGCTGCGCCCGGGGAGGAAGGATGCATGCGTGATGGGCAGGCCGTGCTGCCCACCTGCACAGCGGGTAAGCGGTACGCGGCACGTTGGCAGCGCCCGCTTGGCGTGCATGGCCCTTGCTGGCCCACAGCCAGCAAGACTGGCAAACCATGGAGCAAGGGAAAGGAAGGAGGGCAGCATGGAGATCTAGCAAGGCAGGGAGGTAGGTAGATAGGTAGGGCGCAGCGCACTCACTGATGGTGGTGACGAGCCTCACAGGTCGCTTCTGCAGGTCCCACACCGCTATGACGCCCGACGCGTGGCCCACCAGCAGCCACAGCGGGTCATTGGGCGCCTCCACCCGGGAAAACCCTAATGAGGTCACAGCCTCGGCCTCGCTGCGGGGCTCGCCCAGCGCTTGCATGGGCTGCGGCGGCAGCTGCTGCTGCTGCTGCTGTTGCTG
The DNA here is from genome assembly GCA_004335735.1 of Chlorella sp. KRBP. Taxonomy (NCBI): domain Eukaryota; kingdom Viridiplantae; phylum Chlorophyta; class Trebouxiophyceae; order Chlorellales; family Chlorellaceae; genus Chlorella; species Chlorella sp. KRBP. The sequence continues at coordinate 1,332 of QAXK01005272.1, forward strand.
CTGCTGGGGAGAGTAGGCGTCAGGTGTCGCGGCGGCGGCGGCGGCAGCGCTGATGGATGGGAGCTGGGCCACTAGAGTGACGCCGAGGGAGGTGCCGACGGCAATGACTGTGCCCTGGAGGCTCACTACCTGCAGCCACAGGCGGCGTGTGCAGGCAACTGACAGCATCGGGCATCTCTTCCTGTGCCCCACCCCCCGTCAATATGTGCCAATGCGCAGCAGCAAAGCAGCCGGCCAGAGATGGAAAGTGGCAAACAGAAGACGGCGCGAGTGGCAGTCATGGCAAGAAGCCTGCAGCTGCCCGACCCCTGAGCACCTCACCCTTGCGACGCCCGAAAAGCTGACGTTGCTGTGCTGCAGGCGGCCCCCCTGCTGCTGCGTGCTGACGCCCAGTGCCACGCTCAGGTCTGGGATGGCGTGGTACACCTCCTCCAGCTTGAGGGCCACGCTGCCGCCCACCATGGCGCCTGCAGGGGTGCGACGACACGGCAACGCCAGCAACAGTGAGCTGCTTTGCGTGGGCCGTTTGTGCGGGCCCCTGGTGCCCTGCTGCTGCTGCTGACAATGAGGGTGCAGGCACGCGCGCACCTGTGGCGTCGGGCCTGCCTTGTGCGGGCCAGTCCTGCCGGGCGCCAGCCAAAAGTGCGTCCACCTGCTCCAGCGGAGCCGCGTCGTTTCCGCCCGCCCCCGCCGCGCCTGATCAAGCAACAGAGCAGCGGCGTGGTGGGTGGCGTGAGGTAGGCAACAAGGCCGCCTTGCTTGCATGTGCACGAGCATTCTCACAGATCTGTGTGCTCACCGGCGAGCAGCGACTGCTCTGCGACTTCCGCCTCCTCCAGCAGCATCTCGTGCATGACCAGGGACGGCGCCGTGGACATCCTGACGGAGTGGCTGGGCGTGCTCTGCTGCGATGCCGCGCGCCAGCTGCTGTGGCTGGAAAGGTTGGGCGCGCCCACGTGCACGGCGCGCAGGTGCTTGAAGGGCAGGGGCGAGGCATGCGCTGAGCCGGGCTCATGGTGGTGGGATGCACCCGCTGCCTGTGCTGCTTGTGCCGGTGCAGTTGGCAGCGGAGGCAGCGCGATGGACGCTGCTTGGGCAGGGGCCGGCTCGTCGAGCAGCGCGTCCTCGAGCCCATCGAGCGCTAGCGATGAATCGTCCTCATCAGCTGAGCCTTCACCGGCCTGATCGAACGGCGTGGTCTCTGGCTCGCTGCGCACGATGGCAGGTTGCTCGGGCTCCTGCCCATCGCCCTCCTCCTCCGCCCCCTGCACAAGAACACTTCAGGCTCAGCCTCAGCACTGCTGTTCACCATGTGGTGCTGGATCTGCGCCCTGCACGCATACAGTATCCTTGCCTGCGCGGGGGCTACCTCGGCGGGCGCCTGCGCGTGGTCCTCCTCCCGTGCTGCTTGTTCTGCAGGCTGCTGCTGCAGCTCCTGCGGCTCGTCCTCGCCAAGCAAGTCGTCCAGCAGGTCATCGACGGTGCTCATCCACGCTGAGCACCGCCGCAGTCACGTGCCTGCGGCTCCACTACGCCGGAGCTGCCGCTGGCCGTAGCATTCTCATACAGGCTCTACTGCTGTACTGCTGTCTACTCATGTCTGCGCTTTGCGCGACCGGTGCCCCACCGCTAGGTTCTGGAACTCCAAGGCCGCGTCGTGGTCTCGGGCCTGTGCCTCGTCTCCAGGAGTGCTGTCGCATGAAGCGTCTGCTTTAAGCTTTACAGGTCCGCTCTCACTCGCTCATCCCTCAGCAAAACATCCCTCTGCAAAACGCGTCCCTCGCCCCGCGCACAAAAAATACACCGCTGGTGGCGCTCAGACGCGCACAGCCTCCAGCAGCCTGGAGAAGTAGAACTTGGTGGCCGTCATCTCGCGCTTGGTCACCTTGAAGCCCGCGCGCACCAGCGCCGCCTCCACGTCCTCCTCAGCGTGCAGGTAGGCGCGCGTCGCCTGCACAGCATGAATAGCATGCCTCAAACCGCTGGCTACCTGCCTGCACCCTGCTGCCCCACAGACATGCCAGCGCGTGCCGTGCGCATGCCGTCCCACCTGTCATCCCCCGTGCTGCTTAGTGCGCACCTTTGACGGGCCGGGGAAGAGCTCTCCAATGCGCTTGAGAATAGAGTAGTAGGGTGTCTTGGGGGCAAACGAGATGATGAGCCGCTTGTCAGCCAGGCTGGCAAGGTGCGTGATCATGCCGTCGGCACGGTCCTGCAGTGCGCACACGCGGGCACTGGGTGGCCGCATGGTGGCTACTACTTGCTCCTAGCAAGTTGCGCTGTGCCGGCTGTGACTGAGCCGCTGGCACAACAGCCAGCGTTGCCATCATGGCAGCAGCATGCTGCCCCACACTGCAGCAGCGCCCTGCCCCCCCCTGCCACCTGTGGGTCCGCACCTGTGGGTAGTGGATCATGACGTCCAGGCACGAGACGGTGTGGTACCGCCCGGACACCGACCTGCACAGACGCAGGCAGGCGCCACAGCACTCGGCTGGTGTCAGTTACATGGCCATGGCCTGCCTGCGCCAACGCTGGCCTGGTGCCTGCACACTGCTGGCGCCAGCGCTGCCTGCAGGCCAGGCGCACTCACTCGAGGTCCAGCGCCTCGAACTTGGGCTGGTGTGTGATGGTCTTGCCGCTCTCCTTGACAGCAGCCTCGAACCTGCACATGCGCCACTTGCGTGAAGGCAAGTGTGTGCTGGCCCCTCCCTCGCTGCTGTTGCTCTTCCAGCTTGCCCAAGGCGCGTGGCAAGGTGCGCATGGGGACCAGGTGCTGCCACACACCTCTGCTGCGCCTCGCTGGCCATGGCAGAGCTGATGTCGCTGGCGCTGAGGATGGCGCCACGCAACGCGAGGGGGATGGCCAGGCTGCCTGCAGGGCACACCACCACATGGCACCATGAGCATGAGCAACACACGCATCCAACTCGTGCTCGGGCCCGCCCTCAGCTGCTGTTGTATATGCGAATGCTGCGCACCTGTGCCGCAGCCGGCGTCCGCGCACGTGACGCCCTCGACGCCGCCCTCCTCGTCGATCCACTTGAGCACCTTCTCTACTGTCTGGGCGTGCCCCTCGCGGATGTCCAGCTGCACCTTGTTCACCTCATCCGTCTCGCCGTAGATCTTGCGCCACCGCTCGAACCCCGTGGTGTTGAAGTAGTTGCGCACCTGTGGGCCAGTGCATGCGTGCGTGCAGCGCTGGGTGAGGGGAGCACAGGACGTGCGCTCATACGTCCCCCAGATGTGCTACTCACCGCCTCCTTCTCATCGCCTCCAGTCTGCTCCAGCTGCTTGGAGCGCCTGCATGCGTGCACGAACGCGCCATGCATCCTCTCAGCGAGCCGTGGAGCCTGGATCCGCCGCAAGGATGGCAGCTCGACGTGCAGCTGCCCCACAGTGCGCCTCGCGCGGATCTGAGCACGCAATTGCGTGCTGGGTGGTCCGTCCCACGCCGGTCGCCCCGCATCTGGCCGTGCGCGCGCTCGCCTGTTCTGTGGGTCAGTCGCCACCAGGAGCGCGCCCAGCCCCGCGATGGCCGCGCCTCCTCCCACGGCGAACGTGAGGGAGCTGCCGTCGGCGATGGACAGCAGCTCGGACGCCTGCGCGGCCTGGGGCGCGATCGCCGCTGCCAGGGCGCCGAGCGCCACGGCCTCCTTGCGCGCCTTGGCGCACACCCGCGCGCGCGCCACCGAGCGAGGCGCCCGGGCGGCCGTGAAGGGCTTGGCGTTGGCGGGCAGCTGCATCTGCATCTTCGCGGAGTGATTTGGCGCGTCGTGTGTGCCCCGCGTGAGCGGAGGGGCTTACAGCATGGACGAAAGGAGGAGGGGAGAGGAGGACAAAGATAGGGAGAGCTAGACTTTGATTCAACACGATCACCTGCCCCCCCTCAGCCACCATCTAACCCCCCTCCCCTGCGCTGTCCCCCCCAACAAGTTGTTGAGGATCTGCTGGTGCCCCGTGCCAAGTGCCCCAGAGGAAGACGGGACAAGCGCATCGGGAGTAGCAGCGTGAGGCTATAGTGCGAGGAGCAGGCGGAGCACCACAGCGACCATGGATGGGCTCGGCTCGCCCATGGGGCCCATCATCAACGAGGAGAGCGAGCGCAGGGCAGCGGCCATCATGGAGCAGATTCGGGAGCTCGGCGGCGGCGTGTTCTTCGAGAAGCCGCTGACGGCCAGCGACACCAGCGGCTCGGGGCGAGTGGTCATTCCCAAGGTGCGCATTCACAGGCCCAGCCGAGGAGCAGCTGGCAGCGCATGGGCACGGCCTTGTGCATGCGCGCTGACCGTGGGGACAAGGGGAGCAACATGCACGCGCAGTCCGCACGCCGCGTCGTGCCACATTGTGGGCGTGTGCACGCGCGCAGGCCATCGCGGAGCAGTACTTTCCCAAGCTGGAGCTGCCTTCCGGGTTACCCGTGCGGGCAGTGGACATCCGGGGGCACGAGTACACGTTCAAGTTCAGGTGCGCCTCGCCGGCACGGTTGCCACGCTTGCTCGGGGCCTGGCCACGCATGCGTGCTGATGGGACATCATCAGTCGGGGGGAGGGCGTCTGCTGACGTGCGCCCGTTGCTGGGTGTGAGTTTGCCATTGCCAGCACGTGCTCTTTGGCGGTGCCCACACGCAGGTTCTGGATCAACAACCAGTCGCGCATGTACTTGCTGGAGGGGGCGGGGCAGCTGCACCACCAGTTCCAAATGTCCGTCGGCGACGTCATGGTGCGCACCGCCTTGCATGAGGGCCGGTGCTGTGGTAGTAGTGGGGGCTGCAGAGCACCAATCGGCTGTCAGGTCCCAGTGAAGAGCACCGCTGCTGCCGCTGACCCCTCGTGTGCTCAATGTGCAGGTGTTTGCGCAAAGAGCGGACCGCTCGCTGATTGTGGCCGGGCGACCCGCCACCAAGGTGCGACTGCAGCCGCCAACAAGGGGCGAGGCAGGGGCAGGACTTGATGGAGCAGGACAGGACGTCCACCGTGCGCACAGCGACCTGCATTGGTGTGGCAGCATGGCAGCACGCCGCATGGCAGTATCAAGAGCTTATGCACGCCTTGTGGCGTGCATGCCAGCTGATTGTCGGCACGCACCACTTGTGGCGCATGCACTTGGTGAACGTGCACTGGCGTGAACTCTGCTTGACGAGGCCTGCCTGGCTATCTTTTGTGACGGGTGCAGCATCATGACACCTGTCATGACTGCCATGCAATGATGATGATGATGATGATGTTGGTGATGGTGTGTGCCCTCCCCGGTCCCTCGTGCAGAACGACGTGATCCGCAAGGCACCGGTCAAGCGCCAGGCGGGCGTGGACGGGCCAGGGCGGGTCAAGGGCCACAAGAGCGACATGAAGCGCGCGCCCAGGACGCCAGGCGCGGCAAACGCACTGGCCTTTGCCTCGGGGGGGCACGTCAGGAAGCGCGTGCGCGGTGAGCGCTTGGGTCATGGGGCCATGCTGCTGCTGGACTGCTGGCGTGCTTGGTAGCAGCGGCAGCAGTAAGGTTGGCTTGGCTCCCGTTGCAGAGGATCCTGCAGGATGCACGTCAGAGCGAGGACACTTATGGTGTGGTGCTGCACGCTGCGGTGCACTGTGTTTGTGCAGGCATGATGGACCTGTTGGAGCCTGCCGTGGACGGCATCTTCCGCGCCGTGGCGCAGCCCTCCCTCCTGCAGCAGCCGTCCGGCCCCGGCGTGCAGGCGGCCAAGGCGGGGCGGTGGATCGTGACGCTCAACCTGGCGGGCGAGCTCTACCAGGCGCACTTTGACACGCGCGAGGACGCGGAGGAGGCCTTCAGCGCCGCCGGGGGCATGCAGGGCAAGGGCGACGTGGACATGGGCGGGGCGGGGGGGCAGGACGCGGAGGCGGCGATTGCGGCGGCGGCGGCGGCAGCGGCGGCTGCGGGGGATGAGGAGACGGGGGAGGCCGATGAATGAGCGGGGAGTCCTGGGGCTAATGGGAAGTTGTACATGAGATGAGAGGGCGTGGTGTTGGATTGGCGCTTTGCTTGCTGTCGATCTGTACCGCACACGTGAGCACGACACTACGGCACCTCATCCCCAGCGAGGGGACAGCAGCAGAGAAAGCAAGAGCAAGAACGTGCAATGGCGCAGGACGACTCGTCGCCTGCTCGGTCCATACCTGGGGTCGCTGCGGCAGACGAAGCGATGCGAGGAGGCCAACAATCCCAGGCCTCGCCCCAGGCGCACGCCTCCAGCCCCTCCAGCGTGCGTGCCACGCGCAGGCACTCGCACGCTCTACGCCTGCGCAGGCTGCGCGCCCAATGGGGCCCCGTGCCAGCTCCCTGCGCAAGTTGGTCCTGGCCTCCTCCTCCTCTGACACTCCTCTTGTGCAATGAATAAACGCTGTGTGTATGCGGACCTGCAGGTCCGCAAGCGCTTCGAGGACCCCATAGCGTGTTGGCGGGAGGGGCACCCGCACCACGTCGGGTCGGGCGACGTGCCGCACAGCCCCAGCGGCCGCCTGCACAGCACCTCCATCTCGCACCACAGCCTGCTGGAGTCCCTCATGCCCACTGTGGGGGGCGGCTCACCTGGCGCGGACGCAGGCACGACAACGGGGGGCACCGTGCCGCACGGCCACTCTTTCGCCAACAGCAGCACAGCAGCGCACGTGGGGCCTGTGTCTGCTACCTTCCAGGGCAGCAGGCAGTGGGCTGCAGGACCCAGCTCCACCCCGCACATCACTGCTTTGGCTGTGGGCGGTCTGTCTGCCACGGACACGTGCGTAGCAGGGGCGGTGGACAGCCGGGGCAACAGCCCCTCTGCCGCGCTGCACTCCCCCGCCGTGCGCTTCTCCCAACGTGAGAGGCACCATGGCCACTTGGGAAGGGCACCCCCTCCAATTGCACCTCCCGCCAAATCACGCACAATCTCGCGCCACTCTGCGCCACCACGCTACCTGTTGCTGCAGGTGCCGACGTGGCATGCTCCGCTGAGCCCCCTGGGCCAAGCAGCAACACCCCACCCGCGCCCCGCCCGCTCTCCTCCTCCCCCCGTGGTGCCATCACACCACCCGGGCTGTCTTCCTCCAAGAGCGCAGCCAGCCTGGGCCTGCCGCTGCTGCATGCGCACCTGGGCCGGCTATCCATGCAAGGCATGCAAGCCGCCTTGTCCACCAGCGCCGACTTTGCCGACAGCGCCGCCGCCGCCGCTGCTGCTGCTACTCACAGTGGCGGCGGTGCTGGTGCGGGTGCGAGTGGCAGTGTGGGTGGCCATTGGACAGGCGGGCTAGGGGACGTGTTGGTGCGTCGTACGGCGTCCCTGCACCAGCATCAACGGGTGGGCAGCCGCTCCGGTGGGTTGAGCTGTGGCGGCGCGTTGGGTGGCGGGGGCGGGGCTGACGCGCAGCAGCAGCACACGCACGCGCACGGGCTGCTGCTGGCGGAGGCGAGCGGCGGTGCGCTGGGCATGTCGCTGAGCGGGCGGCTGCAGAGCCACACGCACGAGGCGCTGCAGATGGTGCTGGCGGGGTCAAGGGCCTCTGGTGACGGGCATGGGGCGCTTCCACAGCACACACAGCACAGCTCGCCACCTGGGTGAGTGCAGAGGGCCGCGTGTGGGTGGTGTTGCTCACCGGCACAGCAAGCTTGCGCCCGTGTGCACAAAGTGCAAGCTGTGGGCGCCTGTGCTGGGCTGGATTGTGCAGGCATGCACAGAGTGTGGACGCATCTCCCGAGGCCTCCCAGCAGCAGCACGTTTCCACGCGCCCAGGGCATCAGCAGCGAGGCGCGTCGCCCACCCCCGGTGCTGACGGCACCAGCAAGCTTCGGCCACCGTCCCAGGCAGGGGGCCGCCGCAGCAGCAGCAGCTCATCCCTTGTGGTGGCGGTGGATGCTTTCACTGGACCAAGCAGCAGGCTGAGCAACACAGGGCCCGCGGTGGGCGTGCAGCCCGTGGTGGGCGTGCAGCCACAGCCTGACTCTGCCAGCCATTCCATGGCCTGCAGCTCCCAAGCGCGCATGAACTGATCGCCTCACTTTTTGCACCGCACCTCTGCACCGCACCCCTGCATTCTGTGTCCACGTGACCTGCTGCGGACCTGCCGTCATTCGATTGACGAGGTCATCCGCTCCTTGCACGGCGAGACTGCAAGCATGCGCTTCGAATCAGCAGCAAGGTGCACACCAACGACGGCAGCGATGGCGACAATGCGGGAGCACTGGACCACGATGGGCTGGACCCACACACGCGCAGATCCAAAGCCTCACTTGACACACATACAAACGCATAGCAAAACAGCATTGGGGTCCTAGGAAGCGCCTTTTATGAGCCGCGCGTGGCCAGCTGCAATGGGCTCATTGGCGCACACGACGGTCCATGCACAAGGGACCGCGGGGTCATATGTCACGTGGCAAGCCGGCAGTGCTCGCTGCACACTCAAAATGCAAGATGCATCGGGTCAAGGTCGGTTCGTTCTCGTGCCGCGCCGCACGCAATGCCATCATCCTGCCTCAGTCCTCCTCCCTCTCCTCACGCCGCGGCCCCCGGCCCTGACCCCGTCCCTCCAGGGCGAGGCGGTCCCGGCGCCGGCGCCACCACCGCGCTGCCCTTGCTGCTGACTGCCCCTCCGTTCTGCGCCGGTACCACCGCTGACCTGCGCGCGAGACACACACGTGGCGACCACCACACCTCATGGAGGCAATGCACCGGGGGAAATGACCTGCCTGGGAGGAGCCTATCATGGTGCCCGGCAGCACACCAGCCCCACCCCAGCGCTTCCCGCCACTCACTTGCTGCTGAGCGGGCCCCTCGCAGGCACGCCGTTCCCCGCGCCGCCCAGCAGCGCCTGCCCCGACAGCGACGGCGCGCCAGCGCCCGCGCCGTGCGACGGCCCCGCGCCGTTCGTGCTGCTGCCTGCCGCCAGCGGCACCTGGCTCTGAGAGTGGCGCGCCATCTCGACGTCAAGGTGGCTGAGCACGGGGTTGCGGATCGCGGCGTCGGGGTGCTTGCCGTTGGCCGAGCCGTTGGCGGGGGGCACCTCGGTGTCCAGCGTGTTCCTGGAACCTAGGTAGTTGAGGAACCCGTAGAACCTCGAGTCCTTGTGGTACGGAGGCACGAAGCCTGCGGGGGCACGCGCAGTTGCAGCGAACGGCGCGCGCAAACGTGGTGGGCACGCGGCGAGCAGGAACGCAGTGAACCTGCGGGGAGGCGCCGCGATCTAGTGAGCGGCGGCGGCGGCGGGTGGAGGCGGCGGCGGCGGAGGAGGAGGAGGCAGGGCCAGCGTGCAAAGGTCGGGTGCTGCGCTCACCCTTGTTCTTGGTGTGTGGCGCCACCGAGGCCACCATGCTCGAGGTAGGGTCGGCGATGAAGGGCCCTTCGTCCACCAGGTTGGCCACGGCCAGGCGCTGGCGCTTCTCCTTGAGGGACAGCTCCTGCAAGATGTGGTGCTCCTCGGGGTACAGGTGCCTGCGCATCCAGTAACACGCAGTAGAAGTACAGCAATTAGAAAAGCAGCGGAAGCAGCGGTGCAAGAGGGTGGTGGTGGGCACCACAAGCAGCACGGTGCGGAACGCTGGCGGCTTCTGCTGCTGCACGAAACCCTGTGGGGCGGCGTGCGTGCTGTTGTAAGGCGTCTCCTGCTTGCCTCCTTGCTTGCCGCCATGTGAAGTCTGGGATCTGGCAGGCCAGTGGGACGAGGAGGAGGTAGAACCAGTAGTGCGCGTTGGGCGCCACCACGCCGATGAAGAGGTAGTACAGGTCGCCGGAGAGGGAGATTGGGAAGACGCCAAAGATGATGAGGAAGAGCCACCACACCACTGCAGGCAGGCACGCAGTGTTGACAACGGCACCGGTGGAGTGCCACACTTAGCAGCAGGTGAGGAGGATCACATGCAGGTTTGGGCGGAGCTCGCAGCGTGCCATGTTGGAGGGGACTCACGTTGGCTGAGCCAGACGGCAACGTGGTGCAGCACGGTCCACTGCTCGGTGATCTGCACGATCTGCAGGTGCACCGTGACGATGACGACGCTGAACATGTAGATGCCCGTCTCAAACATGCCGAACGGCTGCCCGTTGGAGTGGCCGATGTTGACGGGGTCGCAGCCCACCATCAGCAGCGTCATGATGATGGCGCACTGGAAGAGCGAGGACACGAGCCAGCCCGTGATGGCCAGGGGGGTCAGGTACTGATTGCGCTGGCCTGCAGGGGGGCGGGAGGCAGGAACAGCACGGCACAACGCGCAACATGAGTGTGAGCATTGGGCGCAGGTCAGCGGCACATGCGCGCGTTGGCTCTGGCCGTGTGCAGTGCGAAGCAATCAGGGCGGAGCTGCTGCTAGTGGAGGTGGTGGCGGTGGCGAAAGCCACTTGCACCGCTTGCTCACCTTGCTTGTAGAGCGCTGGGTAGCGGAGGCCCATCTCCCGGTCCACGTCCCGGTCAAAAATGCCGATGACGCCAGGCGTCAGCGAGGTGAAGACCACGTTGTACAGCGTCATGTAGAAGTCGTTGTAACTGCAACGGCAACGGCACACACATTCACATGATTCAGTGAAGCGCGGAGCGCACCCAGAGCCAGTCAGGTACCCGCCCTGCAGCACACCCGCCCACCCACACGCAACAGCGCCGCTTCTTACTCACATGTATTGCCCGCTGAAGACTGCGAGCGCGTTGAAGCAGAAGATCGTCGTCCCAAACAGCAGGTTCTTGAAGAAGAAAAAGTTTATCATGCGCGCCAGGCGCTTGTAGCTCCAGCGCCCGTGCACCAGCAGCAGCGGCGTCAGGTACTTGAACTGCGCGATGGCAAAGTCAGCGCTCATGGCCGCCTGCATGCCCTCCAGGCCGCTGATGCCCACGCCAATGTGCGCCTTTTGGATCATGCCGACGTCGTTGGCGCCGTCGCCGATGGCCAACGTGGTGTCGCCGTGGCTGCGCACGAGGGAGGTGACCTGCGCCTTTTGGAGCGGGGAGACGCGGCAGCACACCACGGCGGCGCACCGCAGGCCCACCTGCGCAAACCAGCACCAGGAAGCCAGTGGCACGGCTGTTGCTGCCTGAGGCTGCCCACATGCTTGGCTAGATGCGTGCATGCCGGCAGGCGTCAGACCACGCCAGACCTTGGCCCATCATCAGCACCAGGACCAGGCTGCCAGAAGCCACGCACCCGGAGGAAGAGCGGCGCCAGCGACTCGCTGAGCGCGAAGCTGAGCGCCTTGCCGTCGATGATGGCGGCGTACTGCCCCTTGTACTGCTGCGACTTCATCTCCTGCTCGATCTTGGCGAGCGAGTCGGCGATCCGCTCGTGGCCCAGCTTGGCCGCCTCCTCAAACCGCCCCGACGCCTCCAACGCGTCCAGCTCGGGCGTGTAGGCCGTCACGATGAACTGGTCCATCTCCTCGGTCAGCAAGCTGCACGCGAAGCCGATGTTGATGGCCGTCTCCATCTTGTCGCCCGTGAGCACCCACATGCGGATGCCCGCGACGGCCAGCTGCTTGATGCACTGCGGCACGCCGTCCTGCAGCTTGTCCTCGATGGCGGTGCAGCCCAGCAGCCGCAGGTTCTTCTCGATCAGCTCCGCGCAGGCGGCGAGCTTGGCGTCGCGGTCCTCCAGCGAGGTCTTGGCCTCGAGCCACTGCTCCTGCCACGTCGCGTACATGGCCGGGTCCACCTCGGCATACGAGAGGCACAGCGTGCGCAGCCCCGCAGAGCCGTACTCCTCCATGTGGCTGGTGGTGGGGCCCTTGAGCGCCTCGTTCTGCGGGTCCTTGTGGTCCAGCCGCTCGTAGATGACCGTGTCCGCACCCTGCGGCGGTGAGTGCGGCGAGTGCGCCATCCGAGCTCGAGATCAGCGCGCGGCCGCAGGCGTGTCGCGGCAGGCACGGCGGCAGGTGGGGAGAGCTCGGGGACGCAAACGCAATCTCGCACCTTGCAGAAGATGATGATCTTGCCCGAGTCGTCGCGCACGATGACGCTCATGCGCTTGCGCGTGCTGTTGAACTCGAGGATGTTGAGCACCTCGTACTCGACATCGCGCGTGCCGGCGCGCGTGCTCTCGCGCACCGTGATGGTCGTGTTGGTGCGCTTGAAGAAGAAAAAGCCCATCACCTTGGCGCCAACCACCAGCGCCGCCTCGTCCGGCGACTCTGCCTCGTACTTGATCTCATCCGGCGTCTGCGCACAAGCGCACGCATCGCAACGCACGGGCTCGGCATAGCGCGAACCAGCCAGCTAGGGCCGGCGCAAGCAGCCGCTGGCGCGCTGGGCTCGAGGGGCAGGACCGCAGAGGACTCACCGTGGGCCCGTCGGGGATGACCGTGTGGCACACAGCCAGCAGCCGCCAGAACATCTCGATCAGCTGCGGGTCGGGCGACTTGTGCCAGGCGCCCGGGATCATGCGCGAGTCGTAGAAGTTGTAGAACCGCTCGCGGTACTTGAGGGACTCGGGGCTGGGCGTCATGTCCAGCGTCACGCCACGCCTGCACGGCAGGTCAAGTACAGGTTGAGCACCAGGGTTGCGAATACCGCAGGTGCTGGCAACGGTGCAAGCCGGTGCTGCCTGCGCCAGCAGTCCAGGCGTGATGCTGCGTGGCGCCAGGCCCACCCTGAGCAGACCACCCGTGCGGCGAGGGGCGCACCCAATCACGCACCTCTCGGCGTTGGCGCGCTCAATCTCCGTGACGCCCTGCCCGTAGCTCACACCGGCGATGGAGCACTTGAAGAACTCCATGACGTTGCGCGTCAGCGTGCCCGTCTTGTCTGCACACACGCCACCGGGGTGCGAGGACGCGGTGAGTGGGTTCACTTGGTATGCATGCCTGGGCATGTGTGCTGAGCTGCAGCAGGTGGCAACCCAGTAGCGTCCCAAGACCTCCCCATCAACTAAGCGCTCCTTTGCTGAACCCACAACCTCCCTCGCTGCATCGCACCTGACAGCACCGTGTTGACCATGCCCAGCTCCTCGTTCAGGTTGGACGTGCGGGCCAGCGCCGGCGTGTTGGTCTCTTCGTGGTACATTTCCCTGCACACACATACAGTACGCACGCCCATCAGCCACTGGTGCGGCCCCGTCCTGCTGCCCGTTGAAGCCACCGCCCACAGGAGGCTTCCCTGTGTCCAGCAGTGAGCGCTGACTGCCTTGCTGTCATCCGCGTCCATCATGCTGCTTGTGCCTGCGCCTGATGCGTGGCTGGCCGCGGACATATTCAGCCTGCATGTCGGGCTGCGTCCCATCATGCTGCTTGTGCAAGCGCCTGCAGAGCTGCTGCGTGGCTGGCCGCTGACACATTCAGGCCTGCACATCACCGTGCTGCATGGCTTGATGCGCTGCCCCGCCCCCTTCGCTTCCATTGCGCTGCTGCAGGCGCACCTGTCCTGGTTGATGAAAAAGGCCTGGCACACCTTGACAATCTCCACCGTCACGTACAACGAGATGGGAATCAGGTAGCCTGCAGGGCGCACACAAGGGCACATGGGCTCCACACACCACCTAAGAGCGCTGCGCTGTTCCGCCTCGTCCACTGTCACAGCTCCCCTCCCAAGGGTGGCTGTGTGCCATGTGCCTGCCGACGCGCCCGCCATCCCACCACAGAGCTGAGCTGTCCCCAGCTGTGAGCGTGCGCTGCAGAGCCCCGCGCACCGTAGAGGATGAAGACGGTGATGAAGTTGGTGACCGCCACCACGACGGGCTTGGCGCTGTTGTACTGAATGTTGGTCGCCGTGGGGTCCATGTACCACTGGTCGGGGTACTGCCTGCCCGTCCAAAAGGCAAAGTAGACGCAGCCCGTCATGCAGAAGCAAAAGAGCAGCGAGAACATGCCCAGGATGATCTTGTCGATGATGCGCTCCACGTGGCTGCGCTTGGAGGGCGCCGCCGTGGCGTTCTTGAAGATCTTGCTCTCGTGCCCTGCGGGTGCGGGTGCGGGTGGGCGCGTGCACCACCACGCATGCAAGCGTGCGCGTGATGCCCTGCCCTGCCTCACCCTGCCCTAGTGACACCCTAGTGACCGTGTGCCAGCGCTGAGCCACCTGCTGCTCTGCCCGCTGCCTGCTGTCCAGCACCAGCCTGCCCCATGGCACGCTGCCCAGCCACCCTGCCGCCTCATAGGAGGCTGGACCTCATCGGCACCTGTTCCCAGCTGCACCCTGGCAGCAGCTGGTGCTGGCTGTCAGCCGCTGCTGCTGTGGCGCCCTGGCCTGCTCCACCTGCATGCACCTCTGCTGCCCGCCCCAGAAGCGGCACAGCCCCGCCAAGCCGCACCTGCGTAGATGACGGCGCCAAAGACGCGCTCCGTGTTGCGCAGCGCACACCCCCTGAGCAGGATGGCGGCGGGGTTGACGGGGATGGTGCGCTCTTCTGCCAGCAGCGGGGGACCCAGCAGCAGGTTGCCGGTGAACTGGTAGAGCCTGCTGTTGGGCGGCTCGCACTCAATCCCGCCCTTGAGCGCCTTGATCGTGTCGTGCTTGAACTCCTTGGTCTCATCCAGTGCCTTTTTGATCTTGAGGTTGGTCTCCCCGTCCAGGTTCATCGTCTCGACGTAGCACGTGCCCTCGTCATTCTCGGCCGTGAGGAAGAGCAGGTCGGCGGGGAAGAAGTGGTTCTTCTTGACCATGATGATGTCCCCCACCTTGACCTCCTGCCACTTGCGCCGCTGGAACTCGCCGCTCTCTGGGTCGAGCACATCGATGCCGCGATTGTTCACCTCGTTGTCCTGCTTGTGCCGCTTCCAGTCCTCGCGCGCCTCCTTGATCATCGACACGCCCAGCACGAACACCAGCGGCAGCCATGTCGTCCACGGCCTGCGCGCGCGGCGCGCCATCGGCGATGCGACGTTGCCGTGCGGCACGGCAAACGATGCCGCAGCTCTCCCCAAGGCGCAGGGCCTCCCCAGAACGCCGCTGCTGCACACGCCTGCTACCTCTGCATCGTGCGCAGGCCGTGATGCTGCTGCGCGACCGTTTGCGGGGGTCCTGCTCGCCTTACCTCACGGGCGAGAACTCGGTGAGCGAGAGCGCTGCCACCAGCGTGAAGTAGACGTTGGCGATGCGGCGGTACTGCGGACGCGCAGGAAAAAGCACGCGCGCGCGGAGCTGCGTCGCCACACTTTGCTCGTCCTCTTCCCCTGCCCCCCTGCGCAGCCCCGAACGGCCTGAGTCTGCGGCGCACCTGCTCATAGAGGGCCTTGGGGAGGAATGTGAGCAAGGTGTACTTGGTCGTGCGCGTGTAGTTGCCCAGGTAATGCTCGTGGGGAGCGGACGCATTCACCACGACGTGCCGGACGTGGGTCTCCTCCTCGCTGCTGCCCGATGCGCACGACCACTTTATCCTCATGCTGGCAGCGCGCCACCTGCAGCTCCAAGCGCTGCGCTAGTGCCCGTGGTGCGGACGGGCTCCTCCAGATGCTGGTCCTCGCTCAAGGCCTGACGAGACCTTCAGGACTCGTGCTCATTGCGCTTTAGGTGTGGCTGTGCTGCTGACTTCAGAGCGAATGACTGTGGCCCCACGTGGCATCTGGCCCAGGGTGACGTGCGGTGGTCGACGCCCACACCGGGGCGCGGCGTGCATGCGCGTGGCGGGTGCCTGGGAGGTGCTGCTGCAGGTCCTCCGCTCTCAGAATGCACGTAATATCTGCTAGAGCTTTGCACAAGGCGAGCAATAGTCGAGGGCGTCACTGCGCGTGCAAGGCGTCGACGGCGTGCATGACGGCGATCATGTCTGGGATCAGAGGCCATGACTGGATGAGCAGCGTGGCGGCTTGCTCCAGCGAAAGGATCTGCGGGTGTGGATGGGACGGGCGCACACACACACACACACACAGGTATGAGCTGGACGAGGGGGCGCGCCGCAGCAACAGGTAAGCACTCCCATCTGGTGCAGAGAACGGACCTGGTAGGAGAAGACGTCGCCAACCAGCATGAGCAGCGCATGCTCGCTCTGCACGCTCTTGTGCAGCCGGCCCAACAGCTGAACCTCTGCGCGCACCACCATCCACAAACGACCCACCAGGTCGCACTTCCTCCTGCCATGGGATAGCGTCAAGAAGCACACCACCACAGGCGTCAGAACGCACCTGTGAAGCCGTTGCCGGACAGTCCCTCCTGGTACCCGGTCCCCCCGTACTTGTCCACGCGCAGCACCTCGTCCAGCATGCCGCTCAGCCGCTGCCGCTCGGCGTGCACACGCTTGAGCCAGTTGTGCTGCAGCTCCCCAAGCGCCGCAGAGTCCGCCACCTGCTGCGCCGTCATGTTGAGCCCCCTGACCACGTTGCTCCAGTGCGCCGCCACCGCCGCCGGCGTCCTGAGCCCACTCACCGCCGCCACCGGGTTGTGCGCCTCATGATGCGCTCGCCCCGCCCGCGCAGCACCTGTCCCCCCATGCCCGCTGCCCGGCCCCATGCCGCTGTCGTACGCCTCTGCCAGCAGCGGCGGCGCGCCGGCCGGGCCAGCAGAGTGGTGCGCGGGCAGGCCTGTGTGCGACACGTGGTCGCTGATGAGACCCGTGGCGCCTAGCGCGGCACCAGCCACGGTGGGGACGGCGACGTTTGCCTCGACGAAGGCCGTGGCGCCCGGGATGGGCTCCACCTTGCCCACCTGGCTGCCTGGGCCCACGCTGCTGGTGTAGGGTGGCTGCGTGTCGCTGCTGGCGGCGGGGGAGGGCCGTGAGGTGGCGGTGCTGTGGACGGCGGGTGGCGCGGCGACGGCGGCGACAGAGCTGGGGCTGGGTGAGGGCTGCACGGTGCTGACGTCGCGGCTGACCAGCAGCTGCAGCTTGTCGCTCATGAGCGCCATACACCGGGTGAACTCACGCAAGTTGGCCATCTGCGGAGCAAGGAGGCGCGCACGGCATATGCAAGTGTGACGTCCATGCTGCAGCGCGCAGCGCTTGCCGGGACGGACACTAGAGTTGCCAGCGCATGCACCCACCAGGTGTGAGAGCCGCCCCTGGTTTGGCTTGACCAGCTCCGCCGTGAGTTCGCTGATGACGTTGTGGTAGATGCCCATGAGCTCCTCCACGCTCATGCTGCAGGCACAGGCAGGGGCACACAGTATGCAATGTGTAGATGGGCGTTGAAGGGGAGGCTCACCAGGTGCCCACCATCCTCGAATACAGCACCAGCGTCGCACTGACTTGGTGTAGGCGTGCAGGGCCGCTGCGTCCAGTGACTCGAGGGGCCCCAGCATGGAGCCTGAGCCCTGCTGTTTGGACGAGGTGGGGCCGCCGCCAGCCGCCGCTGCATCGTCACTTGGTAAGAGCAGGTCGCCGCCGCCTTCGCTGGGCGCGGCCGCAGCGGTGCCAGACTGCCGCGCAAGCTGCACGGCGCTGGAGCTGGCGTTGCTCTGCGCGTCAGAGGTGTGGTGCGCGTGCGCCACCAGGCCCTGCGGCCCGCCCTGCTGGCTGCCCACGCTCATGGCGTCCGCGTCTTGGGCCGGGGCCGGCGCTGGCGCTGCTCCACCGAACGACGTGCCGCCTCCCGCGCTGGTGGTGCCCTGTTGCTGCTGTTGCTGCTGGTGGTAGAGCTGAAGCTGCTCACGCAGGCGCTTTAGCCGCTCCACCTGCATGTGACTGTATCGATGCGGGCGTTAGTTGCGGGCCCCTCGCCATCCCCGGCCGTGCCGCCCACTGCAAGCTACCCAAGAGCACGCACCTGCTCGTCACGCGTGCGGATGACCAGCTCCAGCATGCGCGCCCGGTCCTGCAGCTTTGTATTCTGCGCCTGAAGCATGTTGAGCTCCGCCATCTTGCGGGCCAGCTGCTGCTCCAGCTCAGTGATCTGCACATTGCTTGCAGGCACGCTGCTGTGCTTGCCACAGTGTGCTTGCTGCTCCCGCGTGCAGCTGCACGACAACCCTTCGTGCCGCACCTGCTCCTTGACGCCGCCGCCAGTGTGCTTTCGCTTGCCGGCCGGCGCTGCCGCTGCCGCGTAGCCCTCGCCGCTGGAGCGGGGCATGAGCACGAAGGGGCCCCCGGACGGAGGAGCTGCAGCGAGCATTGACCTGCCCGGCGCAGCAGCGGCCTGGTGGTGGTGGTAGAGCGGCGCGCCCATCCCTTGCTGCGCTGCAGGAGCTGCAGGCGCGGACGTGAGGCCCGTCGTCACGGTCCACCCGCTTGCTGGTGGACCAGTGCCCCCTGGTGGGTCGGCAAACACATCGTCCAGGCCGCCCAGAGCCTGCAGCAGCTCCGCAAAGTCGCTGTCGTGCACCATTTGAGCGAATGTGGGCCCCTGGAGCCCGGGAATGCTTCCAACGTGCGGTCACGGGCACGTGGCACTCACTCATTTACAACGCATGCATCAGTGCGCACGCGGGCCCGTCAAACTGCTACCTGCCTGCCTCAGTGTGTGTTAATCCTCGACCCACGATCACTCGCCCCCTTCCTCCACGTCCTCGTCAACCATGTCATCGTCCTCCTCCTCGTCCCCATGGCCCTCCCCCCACCCATTCCCCTGCCCCGCCTCCCCATCCTCATCATCACCCTCCTCCTCGCTCACGCCGTCGGCCACAGCAAACGGGTCCTCCTCCTCCACACTCCCATCCTCCTCGTCCCCATCCGCAAACACCGCCTCCGGCCCCACCCCCACAACACCCACGCCACCGCCCCCCTCCGCCTGCAGCTTACGCGCCGCGCTGTGCGCCGTCACCAGATTCAACCGCCCGTGCAGCCGCACCAGCTGCCCATATGTGGACACCCGTGAGTCCAGGGCCTGGTAGAGGGACGCCAGAGGCGCCTGTGCTGCCGGCGCTGACATGAGGTAGCCAGTGTGGTGGTACAGTGCCGCCTTGAGCCAGGGCGCCAGCTGCGAGGCGCGTGCCGGGCAGCTCAGCAGCAGGTCCACCGCCACGCGCACGAGGGCGGCGGCGTCCAACGGGAGCAGGCGGGAGACGGTGGCCGTGATGACCTGGGAGGAGCTGGCCGAGAGGCACTGCTCCAGCAGCACACGGTCCGTGCTGCAGCGGCAACACACACACACACGCAGCGACAACGGCAACGGCAAACGTCAGCTCAAGCAAATCAAGACCGTGGAGGGCTTGTGCTTGGTGGTAGGGCCAGCAGCACGCTGCCAAGCAAACAGCAGGTGGGTTGGACATCCCTCACCTCCTCAGCGCCTGCGTGAGCACCACCACCAGCCCTCCCGTCTTATCCGCCAGCTGCGGCAGCGACGGCGGAGGCAGGGGCTCCTGCCCCGTCCCTTGCTGCCCAGCGCCCGCTGCAAAGGACGCCACGCCTGCCTTCATCGTCAGCGCCGCCACCCTCTCGCTCAGCGGCTGCACAGCCTCCACCTGCTCCTCCTCCTCCTCCTCCTCCTCTTGCTCCTCCGCCGCTGTCGCTCCCTCCCCATCCTCCTCCTCCAACTGCTGCTGCTGCTGCCTCGCTGCGGCCACCGCCGACACGTTCGCCGTGCGCATGACTGCCAGCATCGGCACGTCCTGGTCCCCGCCTGCGGCGCCACCCGGGCCCACCACCGTCACGTTGCCTGCTGCCGCTGCGCTCCACTTGACCGCATTGACCTGCCCGCCCGCCCCTCCCGCTGGCCCAGGCCCAGCAGCACCGGGCAAGAGGGCGCCGGAGGTGAGCGGCTCCAGCGTGATGTCTGCGGCTGCGGCTGCTTGCTGGCCGCTGCCTGGTGTGCTGCTGTGTGGGATGGGCACCGTCTCAAACAAGGGCCGGGCAGTGGAGCCCCTGGCTAACAATAGGTTAAGTCCTGCGCCGCGGCGGGAAGGACGACATGTTAGTGGGTCAAATGTTAGTGGATCAAATGACAGGAACAGTACAGTGTATGCCATGGATGCACCGTGCTGTGAAGTGTGTGGGGCAAGTTGTGCAGGGAGGTCAAAGTGCCGACCGCGTGCGCAGGTGGGCGGTTGCGGCAGGCGTGTGAGTCGACCCAACCCAACTGGTGTTCAGTGTCGCGCAGAAGAACATCCTCCAGAGCTGGTGGCTCACTCGGCAGCCGGAGGGAAATGCTACGCTTTTCGTGTGCGTGCCGAGCTTTGCATCTGATGAGATGCGTGGCACTGCCAAGAGCAGGCCTTGTGCTGCTGATCCCGATCCCATTCACCCACTCTCCTGCTTCCTCCCGATCCCATTCTGCTTCCTCCCGATCCCATTCACCCACTCTCCTGCTTCCATCCAACCACCCACCCACCCCTCCTGACCAAGGCCCCCACCCACCCTCCTGACCCCAGGCACCCACCTGCACTGCTCACGACCAGCTTGGCCGCCAAGATGCAATCACTGAGCCCGCCCTGCCTGCGCACACATTGCAAGCAACGAGCGCGTCAGCATAGAGTCACCCTTGCACCCAGCCGAGGTGACTCTCCTGTTACACCCCACTGCATAAAGAAGCACTAAACGAGTCCTTTCGCAACACCAAGCAATACGCCACCCCATACTCACCCCTGTGCGCGGCTGGACACGGACACGTGGGCGAGCAAGGACCCCTGCAACGTCTCGCCCACAACCTCCGACGGCTGCTGCTGCTGATCAGGTGCCGCCTCACTGCACCGCCACACGTACGCATCCCCGCCCGTGCTGACCGCGCTGAGGCAGAAGGAGGAGGGGCTCTCCTCGCCATGGCCGTGCGCTGGCCCGTTGCCGTTTGCCAGCGCGGGCTGCTGCTGCTGGTGCTGCTGGGGGTCGGCGCACGTGTCCAGCTGCAGCGGCGGCTGAGGCATGGTGAGGGTGGCTGCGGCTGCCTGCAGGCCCTTGCGCTTCTTGGCGGGCAGGGGCCCGTCCCCACTGCTGCCGGCGGCGGGCTTGGAGGGGGTGAGCCACACCGCCACGTGGCGCTCGTCTGGGGAGGCGGACACCGCAGCCCGACCGGAGGGAGCAAACACGGCGCTGGTGGCTGGGCCCTGCATGGCGCAGCAACGCAGCGGGTGGACGCTCAGCGGTGGAGCACGCCTTGTTGCGGGCCTGAACAAACGGCATCGTGCGAGAGCTCTCAGCTGCCCCTGCCCCTCACCGTGTGCCCCGTGTACTTGCCCACGCGCTCGCACTGCTGCTGGCCCGACAGCTGCCACAGGGACAGCGTGGCGCCGCCGCCAAACGCGTGCTGTCCGTCTGCACACAGCGAGATGCGGAAGCACAAGCAGGAGGTCCTGCTGCCATACGCGTGTGCACATCAGGAGCTCCAGCCCAGCACTGGCATGCGCCTCACCTGGTGAGAGCGCCAGGCAGCTGATGGGGTGCTTGCTGGCCCCCGACTCCTCGACCACCTCGCCCGTCTCCATGCTGAGACTGACCAGCTGCCCCGACACGCCGGCAGCCAGCACCACGCCCGGCCGGTGGCTGGAGTGCGCCAACGCCAGCACTCCTCTGCACGCGTGCATCGCGCCGCGGCACGGTGAGCGATGCACGCACACGCCGCCCCGCCCTGTGCGCCACCGCCATCATCTGCAGAGGAGGAAGTTCCCCTCACCCTTCCATGCAGGCTTTGGCGCGCCACACGAGCTCCCCGAGATGCGGGTCGAAGGCCTTGACGTCGCCCTCCGCCGTGCCCGCGAGCAGGCGCAGCGTCCAGCTCGTGGTCCGCTTCTTCTGCATCACATCAAGCGTCGAGCCGCCATCGTCATCGTTGCTGCCCCGACGGCGCTCGCGTGCTCGAGCCGCCGCTGCCTCTGCCTCACCTTGCGGCCCGCCGTCGCCCAGGCCGCACAGGTGTGCTTCTCCACCAGGTGCCCGTTGGCAGACAACGTCTTGGACTTGCCATCTGCAGCGCCGAGCGTGGCCTTGAGGTGCCCCGAGCCTGAAGCAGCACGAGCACGATCCCCAGCCACCGTGCCGTCGGAAGCGCTGAGCACGCAGTGGCGAATGTAGAGCTGCCACCACCAGCAGCAAGGCCGACGCACCCGTGTCGTATACTCGGATGACGCCTTCGCTGCCTCCCACGGCAAGGTATTCGCCGCCGGGAGCAAACACGGGCGCAAAGCTCGCGCCTCCAGGCTGCACGCGGCCTGCCATGCTGTACTAGCCTGTGCTAGCTGATGATGGAGTCCCAATTGGGGGCACACTGGAGGCGACGGGCGTGGCGTCACAGGCGCATGCACGTCTTTCGGACGAGGGATCACACTTCCAGAGGTGAAGTCAGCACCTGGGGCTGGCCCATATCACTGACGGTGTGCGCTGCCCGGGCGCCTGCCACTCGTGAATACGGCGCGGAGGGACAGCGGTCAGCGGTCAGTGAAGGGTCAGGGGCCAGTGAAGGGTCAGGGGAAGAGGAGGGGGGCTCAGGGGCGAGAGGGGGGGCCAGGGGGATATGGCGTGTTGACGGCCTGCCACACGGGAGCCGGAGTGCGGCGGGGCCAGGCGGCTATGGCACGCTGGGGGCAGAGGGAGCTGCGGTGACCGCACGGCGAGTGGATGATAAGGCTGGGGTCGTCACACGCAGGCTGCACGCGCAGATGCCTTGGGGGGAGGCAGGGCTGTTCCCCCTCTTGCCGCTGCCTGCTGGCTTGCTGGTGTGCGCTGCCTTGGCTTCACGCCAAGGTCTCTCAACACCAAGGAAGCGCGCTTGCAGCGAGCATGGCAGAATGTGCCAGGGGAAGGCCAAGTTTATGATACAACAGATGGCAACGAAGCGAGGTTGACAAGCATCGCGGTGCTTGACCCCAGGACGGCGCACAAACATGCAAACAAAATGTGGTTGACACGGCTCTTGGGCCGCGAGGCAATGCACCCCTGCTGCAAGCTGCCACCCCGACCCAAGCAAGTATCCACAATAGGGTCACGGGTGGGTGCACCGCTGCAGGTATGGCGTGCG
>QAXK01005273.1:0-10655 GCA_004335735.1 Chlorella sp. KRBP
TGTGTGTGAGCTTGCAAACGGGGCGGCCCAGCCGCGGTGACCAAGGCAACTCGGATCAGCAGCGAGGAAGATTAGGCACCAACCTCAGGCCAGAGCATGCAGTCACCAAGCCACCAAGGCACCAACGTCCGGAAGTGTGTGTGTGGGATGGAGGCAGTGGGGCGCATCGAGCAGAAGCAAGCACAGCATGCACACCTCTTACCATCAGTCTGGTGAGATGCCACGCATGGCCTCACGCGTGCACCCGCCCTCCCTCCGCCCCACGTGCAATGTGAGCCCAGCACTCGCCATGGATGTGCGCATGACACCTGTTGTGAACGCCAAATGATGATGATGATGATGATGATACTCACCATGGATGTGCGCCAGGTGGTCAAGTCCAACGGCAGCCTGAAGTCATGCAGCGCGCACAGCACATGCATGCCCGCCGGCGCCCTAATCAACCCCGCCGCCCTCGCCGCCACCATGGGCCCCAGCAAACGATGCTCAGCCCCGCCCTCCTCCTCCTCCTCCTCGTCGCTGCTGCCCTCCTCCTCCTCCTCCTCCTCCTCCAAACCCTCACCCGCCCCGCGCAAGCCCTCACGCATGAGCCCCGTGGCGCGCGACTCATACCCGCCGTTGTAACCGCCCATCACGTGCCGCCGGCCGTAACCGACGTCGCCGACGTCGGTTGCGGATGCAGTTGCGGCGGCAGCCCTGCCAGCAGCCCTGCTGGGGACGACAACGACGTCATCCTGACCCTGTGGGTGGGTGTGGTGGTTGTGGTGGGTCCAGGAGGATGACGCAACGGACGACTCGGCGCTGAGCTGGCGATCGGCAGCCCTGCCAACCGCCAGGCCGTAGCGGGAGGTGGGCTGGGACAGGCGGCGGCGGTAGCGGGCCTCCTCCTCCTCCTCCTCCCCTTCCTCTTCTTGGTCCTCCTCCTCCTCCCCTTCCTCCTCCTCCTCCTCGCCCTCATCACCTCTCTCCTGTGCTTGACGCCCCAGCAGCCGCCTCGATGCCCCGGTCAAGTCAGGCGACGAGGCAGAAAAGCCCTGCCTCAACAGACCAAACGGCCGCTGCTGCTGCTCCACGGTTGCATGCGGCGACCTAGGGCTTGCGCCACCGACAACGGCAGCGGTGGCAGAGGAGGTGGCGGTGGCATTGGTTGGTTCATTCGGCAACGGCACCCGTGAAGCGATGCAATCTGCGGAAGAGGAGGATGACGGCTGCTCTGGAGCAGCACCGGTTAGCGGCACGGAGGGCGCCCGTGAGGCGGTGGAGGCGGAGAAGGAAGAAGGCTGCTCTGGGGCAGCACCGTCGAGCGGCACGGACGGCGGGTTAGCCGCGCTGCTGAGCGCAGAGACAGAGCAGCGAGGGGACAGGGCGGAGGGGGGCGTGGTGGCCGACGTGGCGCCTTCGCTCGCCGCTTGGCTGAAGCGGGACAGCCATCGGCGCTGCAGGCTATTGCGGCTGAGGCTCTGCCGCATGCCAGCCGCCGTCGCCGTCGCTGCGCTGCTGGAAGCAGCTTCGGTGGTGTTTGCGGCGGCAGCAGCGGCAGAAGGGGAGGTGGGAGGGAGCTGCTGTGACGCCCTGTGCGCCCGTTGCGGGCCGGCGTCTGCAACGCCGCTGGTGCCTGTGGCGGCAGCGGCGGGCGCAGCGGCGGCGGATGGCGTGGGGGTTGGGGCGCCAACGGACGCGGCCCGGTGGAGGCGGTGGGGGCGGGGGGGCAGGCCGCGTGGAGTAGCTGCGTTGCTCCTCGTGTTCGTATTGTTGCTGCTGCCTCCACCCACGGCCAGTGCTGGTGCGCCGGCGCCTGCTGCGGGCGTTGCGCCGTCCGTGTGCGAAAGCGCAGCGAGGCATACAGAAGGCGTGCCGCTGTACGATGCACAGCGTGCATGTCCCGCCGCGTCGCCTTGGTGCCGCTGCCGCTGCTGCTGCTGCTGCTGCTGCGGCGGCGGCGGCGGCGGCGCGCCCGCGGCGGCGCTTTGCTGCGCGGGGCTGGGCACGTTGCTGCCGCTGGTGGTAGTGGCGGCGTAACGCCGGCTTTGCGCGGTGCGGTTGGTCGCGGCGGCAGCGGTGGTGGTGGTAGCGCTGAGCGGAGGTGGCCAGGTTTCACAGCTGCTGCTCACGAGCGCCTGGCTGCTCTGCAGCGACAATGGGTGGCAGGGGGAGGTGGTGGAGCGCACTGCTTCCGGGTGGGTGGCGATGCAGGGGCTGTTGCTGCTGCTGTCGCCGTTGCTGTTGCTGCTGTTTTCGGCATCGGCGGGAGAGGAGTGTGGGGCGGCGGGGCGGGGCATCCAGGGGGGCAGGGAAGCGGTAGGCGTGGCGTGTGAAGGCGTGCTGTTGCCAGTGGCAGCTGCTGCGGCGGTGAGAGGCGTGATGGTGGCTCGGCTGCTCGTGGGAAGGATGGTGGCGGTGCTGGTGCCACTGGTGCTGGTGGTGGTCGTGGTGGTGGTGGCGGCGGGGTTGTGGTAGTTGTCGGTGGGGCGGAGGCTGAAGGGCGTTCGGGCGGCTTGGGGGCTGCCGAAGTGGGCCGACGCCAGGGCGGGGGAGCGTGGGGAGTCGGGGAGCAGCGACCCGTTCGAGGTGCCCAGCATCGCCAGCGATTGCAGGTGGTGGCGGTTGTGGGGGACGTCGCGCGGAAGAGCAGGAGGAGGACGGCGCTGCATGGCCCGCCTGGAGTCGGTCGGCTCCTCCTCCTCCTGCTCACCGTCGCACTCTGCGATCCGTGGTTGGTGCGTGCGGTTTGGTGAGCCGCCGCTGCCGTTGCTGCATGCGCCCGGTGAGGGCGTGCCTGGCGAGAAGGGGCTGCTGCCGCTCGCCCAGGTGAACGACCCATCCGCCACCAGAGCCGCGCCGCGCAGCAGCGAACGAGGCGAGCCAATCTCCGAGTTGCTGATTGACCGGCGACGGAAGCGAGGGATCGGAGGGCGGCGTCCAGGAGGCGCCTCTGGCGAGAACATCCCCGCCGCTGCCGGCGCTGCCGGCGCGCCGTCGCGTCCATCGCCGTCGTCGCCGTCGTCGCTGGACTCGCGGTCGACTGCGGGTGCGGGTGCTGGCGCCTGGTGGGCTGCGCCTCCGGCCTTCTTCTCCCCGCTCGCCTCACCCTCCCAGGACGAATCGTCCTCATATGACCCCTCCTCCTGCTGGTGGCTGCACGTGTGGCCCAGCGACTGGTCCTCCCCAGCCACCACATCCAAGCCCTCGCCCCCACGCTGCATGCAGCGAGGGCTTGCGGCGCGAGAGCTGCAGCTGCAGCTTCCACTCCTCCTCCTGCCCTCTGCGCTGCTGCGGTGCCGCTGCCGCTGCCGCCTCTGCCCCGCCGCCCTCGCTCCCGGCGAGCCTGCAGCACCTGCAGCGACATCATGCGCCGTCACCTCCGGCTGTACCAGCTGTACGGCCGCCACCGTACCGCTGAGCGCACCAACGACCAGGCTGCTGGCCCCGCTCATGTGCACCTCGTACGTCACATGGCTGGGGTTTTGCCGCAGCGACGCCCCCGGCGCCCCGCCAAGCCCTAACGCCGCCGAGCCCTGCTCCATGGGGCGGCGCTGCCGCAGGTAGGACGAAAAGGAGTGACCGGAGGGCCGGGGGAGCGAGGGCGAAACGACCGCCGCGACGCCCTCACCATCCCCGCCACCGACTTGGTCAACACCAGCCGAGTGAGCCCTAACAGCAGCGTGGCTAGGGCTTGCCGGCGACCCGCATGCACCCTGCCGCTGCACCTGCCGTTGGCCCTCCGCCGCCACCGCCCCCTCATCCTCCAGCTCCCGCTGCAGCCGCTGCCGGCGCAGCCAGCCACTGTAGGTCGGCGACCGCTCACCTTCCTCCTCTCCCACTCCCGCCTCCCCACCGCCGCCCCCGCCGTCCTCACCCCAACCACCCGGCAGCATCAAGCCGTCACTGGGCAGGCTGGCAGAGTAGGGCGACACCTCCCCATCCCCACAACCCACCCCACCAAGCACACCACCATCGAGGTACACCTCCCCTTCCAGACTCCGAGCCATGGTGCTGACGCCGCCGCTAACCACGTCGCCACCGGCCCCGCCCCCGCTGCTACCGTTGGCGTTGCTGTTGCTGTCGTGGGCGGAGGTGCCATTGGGCAGCCAGTGCTGCGTGCGCTGGCCGCTGGAGGTGCTGCCGCTGCCAGCACGCGGCGTGAGGAACCACCTGCACAGCGACATTGACTTTATCATACATTATCATACATTTAATAATGACGTTTGTAGAATGCGTATGAATGGACAATCCTGCTCTCACCGCAGGAGACGGTGAGAGTCTTTTCGCAGTGATCTGCCTGCTGTGCCAAGCAGCCATGCCCGACTAACGGCAACAAGACCAAGCAGCGACGGTGCCAGCCACACACACACACACACACACACGGGCACACTTGACACCTCTGCTGAAGTCATGCAACAACAACAACACCTCGCCCAAAGCAGATGCAAACCAAGCCTCATATCACAATGAGACCTGAGCCAGCGCCAAGGTCCAAACCAAGACAACATCCCACTCCGTTCACTCGGCATGCATGCCCCACCAGAGCGCAGCCTTGCCCTAACCCAAGCCCCAACTAAACCCGCACCTGCGCACGGCGTCAATGATGTCCAACGTCCCGCCACCGCCACCACCAGGCCTCCATGCCCCTGCCGTCCTTGCAGCATCCGCCGCCACCTCCGCCACACCACCCGCCCCAACTGTGCCAGTCCCTGGTGCCGTCTGCCCACTCCCATTCCCAGCACCATTGCCAGCACCGACACCCTGCTGCCTAGCACCACCAGCACCAGTAGCAGCAGCGGCAGCAGCGGCGGCGGCGGCGGCGGTGCTGCTGCTGCTGCTGCTGGTGAACACGGGAGAGTCAACGTACCGCCTTCTCCCCTGCTGCTGTCCTTGCCGCCCCTGCGGCCGTGCGCCCGCCGCACCGCCCATCACCCGCACGGGAGACGGCCACGAAGCCGCAGGGAGCTCCAAGTCTGGCGACGACCGCTCCCTCCCAACCACCCCAACCGCCCCAACCGCCCCAACAACCGAAGACGGCGACTGGGCGGCCAGAGCAGGGCTGCTGCCGTCCATGAGTAGCAGCCCTGCCAGACCCTCGTTATCCTCCTCCTCCTCCTCGTCCTCCTCCGCGTCGTTACGGCCCTGCCTGCCGCCGCCAGCGCGCCGCCCCCGCATCAACGCGCCATCCTCAAAGGTGAACCGAGGCGGCGACGCATACCCACTCGCACCACTACTCCTTCCCCCCTCCTCCTCCTCCTCCTCCGCTGCATGCATCCCATGCCCGCTAAGCCCTAGACCAGGGCTGTGGCGCGACGAGGATGAAACCGACGGAGTGGCACTGCCGCCGCCGACCTGCCTCTGCCTCCGCCTCCGCCTCCGCACCTGCTGCTGCTGCTGCTGCTGCCGCACGGCAGACGTGCCACCCGCCGCCTGGTTCCGGCCCGCACACGTCACCGCTGCTGCCGCTGTCCTTGCCGTCCCACGTGGCCCCTCCGCCGTCCCGCTGATCCCCCCCCCGTCCCCCCCCTCCCCCTCCCCCTCACCTTCCCCGCTGCTACTGCCGGCCGCGGTGGGGGAACCCGGCTCGGAGTTGAGGCAGGCGTGCTCATACGCCCACTTCATGACCAAATCAAGCAACGCCAGGTCGGGATCGTTCTCCGCCGCGCGGACAGCGGTCACCGCCGCCGCCGCCGCCGCTGCCGCGCGTGCCGCTGCCGCACGCGGCGTCATCTCGTCCTCTCCATTCTCCTGCTCCTCCTGCTGCTCCAGCTGACCCACGGCCCCCTCCTCCTCCTCCTCCTCCTCCTCCTCCCCCTCCTCCACCCGCGAGTCCACTTCATTAGGGTCTTGAGGGCTTGCACCCCGCCCATGCGGGCGGTGGCAGCTACGGCGCGGCTGCAGCCTCGCGTGCAAGTGCTCAGCGTACCGCAGCTGGTCGTGCACCCACTGCCTGGCCACCTGCGTGACGCCGGCATACGGCCGGTGCGCAAGTGGATGCCGCGGCGTGGCGTCCGCCCTGAGGCTGCTGGTGGCGTCTGCGGCGGCGCCAGTGGGGGCGTGGTGCAGGTGGTTGTGGTGGCGGGCCTGGTGGTGGAGGCTGGTGTAGGTGCTGGTGTCTCCGTGAGCGTCGCTGGTGCTGGTGGTGGCGGGGAGGGTCGAGGTTGTGCCGCTGAGGAGGTAGCGGGCGACGCGGGTGCGGTGGCGAGTGGCCAGGACCGCGCTGCGTGGGGACGCGCACCTGCGCGTACGTGTCATTGCATAACGTTCACTTTGGCATGGTTTGCTCGTAGCTGACGTTTTTGTGCCACCATGCCTTGGGCAGGCCCACACAGAGCGCCACATCGCCCTGCCCGTGTGCTGCGCTGAGGGACCAATGCTCACCACATCACTCCCGACTCCCTCTGGCAGCACTCACCCTAGAGGGCAGACGAGCGGCACGGCCGCCTGAAGCTGCGCCCCCAGCACCTTGGACAGGCACGTGGCGCAGAAGGCGTGCCCGCACGGCTGCAGCTGAACTGGCGAATCCAACAGCCCCACGCACAGCGGACAGAACGGAAGCGCCTCCACGCCCCAACCGCCAACCGCCCCAACCGCCGCTGCCCCTCCAGTCCCACCATACACCCCACCAGCGTCGCCGCCGCCGCCACCGCCAGCAACATGTAACAGGTCGGCGTACAGGCCCGCATGCGCCTGCCCCCCCCCCTGAGCCCTCATCGAGGCATACGACCATGCGCCCCCACCTCCCGTGGACGCCGTCGACTGCAGCGCGTGGCGGTGCGAGAATGGCGCGGCTGGGGAAGCCACGGTGCTCCTGCTCGTGCTGCTATGGAACTCCGCACCACCCCCGAGCTCGAGCTCCTCCCCATCATCATCCTCCACCTCATCAGCGCCCTCCCCACGGTGGTATCCCCGAGTGCGCCCCGTCACAAACGTCTCGGCAGGGCTGCTGCCGGCCGCACCACCACCCCGCCGCCGCATCACCTCGCCCGACCCTGACCCACACACCAAGGTCTCAGCAGGACTGCCGGCAACAGCAACAGCCCCGCCGCCCACGCCCCGCCCCATGCCGCAGATTAGGGTCTCGGCAGGGCTGCCCATGCGGCTGCTGCTGCTGCTGCTGCTGCCGGCGCAGCCGTCACCACCATGCGCCCGCTGTGCCCTTCCTCCTGCAGCCGTCATGGTGGCGCTGTGCTGGTGGTGGTTGTGATGGTTATGGTGGTGGTTATGGTGGTAATTTGTGCGGGAGCCGGAGGTCATGGGGGAGCGTGGCGCGCCCGCCGCACTGCCGCCAATGGTGGCCCTGGTGGCCCTAGTGGTTGTGGTTGCTGCTGCTGCTGCTGTGGGGCGCAGGGCAGAATCGGCGGGTGGGAGCGTGCCGGCGTGGTACTGGAACGCCAGCACAGGGATGGCGCCGTTGCTGCCCTCCTCCTCCTCCTCGTCGTCGTCGTCATCGTCATCGTTTCGGTCGCGAGCGGTGGCCTGCAGCAAAATCCGCATATTGCATTGTTATCCAGTGTTATCTACGCCTGCGCCTGCGACTGACACTAACCCTCTCTGGCCCCCAGTGCGCCAGCCTTTCAAACAGCACTCACTGGCGTGAGGCAGATCCAGTCTCCGTCCCGCAGCGTCACACCCTGGCCCTGCCGCAGCACGGCGTCGTTCACCCACACGCCTGCCTCGCTCAGACTCAACAGCTGCACTTCCGCACCCCGCTCCCTCTCCTCCTCCTCCTCCTCCTCCTCCTCCCTGCCTCTACCACGTGCCGCCCGCGGACTCCCAGCCGCCCATCCACCCCCCACCACGCGATGAGCGATGGTAGCCGTAACGCCCGCACTGCCGCTGCCAGAGGAGCCTGGGGTCGAGCAGGTGGACGAGGCAGAAGCTAAACAGGCCGCTGCAGTGTCATCAGGAGCGCCCGCTGGCACGCTGGAGGCTGGTGCTGCTGACGCGGTGGTGTTGTTGCGTGCGCAGTGGCGGGTGGCGGGGAGGGCGGCGGCGCCGCTGCGCTGCGGCTTGGTGGAGGATGCAGGCGGGGGGTGGAGGGCGGTGCGGGTGGAGGAGGGCGGCGCGACGAGCAGCATGCAGTGCACGTCCGCCAGGCGCAGGTGTGGCAGCTCCATGTACGGCATGCTCCTGCGTGCACACGGTGCGTGGAGGCGGGCCTTTGCGGCGTTGCGTGCACGTGCACTCGTGCTCATATGGCTTTGGCAGCTTGTAGCTAGCCATTTGGTTGGTCTCGTCGCGTGGCGTGCGAAGGTTGATGGGTGAGGAGCCGGAAGGGGAGGGGGCTGGAGGGAGCCGGAGGCGCGACGCACACCTGTATCCCAACCGGTGCAGCTGCGCCCAACCCTTGAGGTGGTCCCGTCCCAGCACCAGGCCGTCCTCGTACAGTGGCGTGTCGGACAGGCTGCCGTCTGCGTGTGTGGGCGTGTGGAGCGTGCGCTCGAGCGGTCACGCGAGTGGGAGCGTGCCTCAACACAGCGCTGCAGCAACGCTAGCTGCTCAATGAAGTTGAGCTCCTGCAGCTTTGCTGGCGCCTCCTGCTACTGCTGTTGCTGTTTCCGCGGACGCACCCGAGACGATCCACCCCACAGGTCCTTCCGGAGACAGCGCCGCGCCGCGTGCGGTGGCGGGAGTGGAGGCACGCGCGTGCGCCCTGCTGCTGCCGCGAGGAGACCCCGCCATCTCGTGCTCCACCTCTGGGCTGCCGAGCGCGCGTCTACCTGCCAGCAATTGCAGGTGCGCCGTGCTGTTTCGCGTTGCCAATTGCCATTTCGAGCCGTCGTGTGCTCAAGCTGAAGAGCTCTGTTGATGTTCCCCAGCGTGACTAACCAGGTCTTAGGTCTTTGACTTGCAGTCAACGCCAGCAGAGAAAGCAGCAGGACAGGGCCAGGGCTAGTGCGAGTGCGGTCTGCTTGCTTGCTGCTGCGACGCGCCATTACCTGGCGCGACGTCACGGGATTGTACCGCTGTACGCGCTCGCCGTCGTGGCTGTGGCCTGCCACTCTGTTCTGTTGCTGCTGGGCTGCACCATTGGAGTCTGCACACTGCCCTGCCACCTGCACCGCGTCGCACTGCTGGCCCTTCCCCGCTCGACCATCAGTGCGACCCACAGCTGCTCTCTCTCCACGAGAAGTTGCTCTTGCAGGGCAGGCCGTTGCCAAGCAAGAGGGCACGCGCCACCGGTTGGCGACGGGCCAATAAACACACACGCGCCAGAACACGTGGTGTGCCGAGCGGGCAAGGCAACGCCTCAAAAAGGACCCGAGCCACAAAATGACATGTCCGCCGCCGCCGTCCCCAGGAAAACGCGCACTCCTCCGCGTGGGAGAAAACGTGCCCAAAAACGGGTCGTCGACAGTGGAGCACACTTCACGGACACACGGCCCCATCCTCGTTGCCCGCACACACCCAGCGCCCCGCGTGAGCGGCAAACAGATGGCAACACCAGCATGCACGCACGCGCTGCGCCGCCGAGGCACAAGGTGACTCGGTTCTTCAGGCCTGCGCACACCTGCCCCCCCACGCCCCTCCACACGCTGCCGCCTCACCCCACCCCATCAAGCCACGCCGCCGCGCTCCTCCAGTTGGACAAGCGTGGCCTTGCTGCTCACTGAGGCAAGAGGTGTGGAGCGCTTGCTGCTGTCTCCGAAGAGGAGCTTACGCCACCGAGCGCTTGTTCACCTCGCAGTAGTCGGTGGCGCCGCGTGGGCGCTGCACCAGGAACGACATGATCTGCACCTGGCGCACGTTGTCGAACGCCACCTGCGAATGCGCGTCGTGCATGGCGAGGAGTGCACCCGGCGTTAGGATCGACCTTCGGCTTCGAGAACAAGGCCCGATCTGCCCTCCGGAGCGCGCCGCTGCGTGAACAGGACCCCTCCTTCGCCCCGCGCGCGCTGGCACTCGCATCGCTGCACCGGGCGCTGCCTCATCTCGGCAGCGCCCGGCCCGGGAAGATGAGGCTGAGCTGTCGCACGAGTCGAGTCGGCGAAACCAGCCCCCTGCTGGAGACGCTGCTGCGCTAAAAGGAGACGCTGCTGCTCACCATGCGGATGTAGGCCTGGGGGAAGGCCTTGGTGCAGCGCGCAATCTCGGTCAGCACGGACGAGGGGTCGGTGCAGCCGAACATGGGCAGCTTCCACATAGTCCAGTACCTGTTGTCGTAGTAGTTCTGCGCGCGTGCAAGGGGCAGGGAGCAGAGCATGCGGCGTGAGCTCTTCCGCGTGTCCGGGTCTCGCAATCTGGCCGCCAGCAGGCTGCCCCTCAACGCGCCGGCCCCAACGCGCCCCTTGCTGCACGCCACGCGGCACTCACGCAGGACACGGGGCCGAAGCGGATGGCGCTGTTGCTGTTCACGTAGGCGTCCGCGGGGGCAGCGAACTCCAGGCAGGGAATCCACCCGTTGCTCACGACGTAGTCGACCTGGCGAGCGATCTGGTCGGACGTCAGGGGGGGCAGGTAAGAGAAGGTCTCATACTGCCTGCGTGCGGGGCGCCAGGGCGAGGGGGCGAGGGGTTGGGACCTCGTGTCCATCTGGATAAGGCCGAGGCGCCCTGCGCGGCAGCGCGCAGCGCCTGCGCTCCAGCTCGCGCGCTCACTTGTTGTTGATGGGCTGCCACACCATCATCTGGTTGGCGCCGGCCGTCGAGACGGCGGGGGCGGCCTTGACG